>WNYA01001259.1:25295-80568 GCA_019512145.1 Engystomops pustulosus | reverse complement strand
TCAATGCTATGATTTGTAAACTTTTTTTTTTTGCCTATTCTTAGACCTCTAGGGTACATTAACCCTAGATGGTCTGATTGTTCCTACTGCATACTGCAATACAATTGTATATGGCATTTTTGCACAGTATTCATTACAATGAGCCACTGGCATTAAGCAACAAACGCCAACCTTGAATGCAGAGGGCTCAGCCCATGAGCCCCTCCATACACCCGCAGCCTGCATGTGACGTAATACTAAGTCATATGTCGATAAGGGGTTAAAAAAGGAGTAAGCTTTTTTTATGGAGCTGGATGCTGGATGTTTGAGGCACATTTACTTACCCAGTCACTGGAGTTCACTGAAAGTGCATTGTCCGTTCTATAATGCAGCATGCGGCTATTCACTAAGATCGTGTCTGAAATCATGAATGTGTCACTTCCTCGCACCATCTTTTTTATGGTGCATTTTAAACATAGGGCTTGTGACACAATTTAAAAGTTAAATACGGCACTCGGTCCGAATCAGTCCCCTAATTTGTGTTGCATGGAAGCCAGCGTAGCTGCGTCACAAAAGGGTCGCATGGGACACAGTCGCAGCGCACTCACTTCTTAAATACCTGTGAAAGCGTTTAGCCTGGAAAAGGTTGACTGTCCGACAAAAAAAGGTGCAGTATGGACCGTAAATTGAAACCTTTGTCTTTGTGGGAAAAAGAGCCTCTGCAAAAGGTAAAAAGCTCGAAAGTGGAAAATCCAGCTGGAATTTCCGATAGGCCTTATAGATGGACAACTAAAGGTTGTGCCATTTAATGTTAAGTAGGGGTGCCTTATGCTCCGATGACTATGTGTATTCTAAATTGCACAACATGCAAATTGAAAACACAAGGTTTCATTGTAGTATCACTTCAGAACTACTTAATAAAAAACACTTGCAGTGCTGTTCTTTTAAATTCAGGTCATGCTGTATCTTAATTCAAGGCACTTTATTGGACAAGGAAAGACAGGGCCCCAGTACCGGATCGATGTCATCCGGTTGTTAGTACAAGGGCCACAACTTTTACCAGCTGAAGTCCCCTAGGCTGACTAAAGAAAGAAGGACCAAACAAAAGATTTGTAGAGGAGTGAGGAAAGTTAACTATACAACACAATGTGGTCTGCCCTGATAAACCTTGCCTCTGCGAAGAGGTCCAGGATTATACACGACAACTTTAGTTGGTTCTTTATATTCCACCACCTCATACACATGCCACGTGCTCTGAAACAAATTCACGCTCACCTTTGTGTGCATTCATTCAGTAAAAGGCCAATTATTGTAACAACTGGTTAAGTCAAATTCGCCTCAACGATACCCCTTGACCTATTTCCTAAAGGGTGTGGTTCCTGAAACTCAGGTCACTGTTTTTGTTAGGTTTGCTATTCCCCTCACATTTGTCAGCGACCATACTAGTAATTCTCCAAGGTCGAACATCAACCACACGCATTCCAGAGCCCTATTTGTATTTTGGATGTGTTCTAATGTCATCATTGGAGAGCTGTCCTTTTACATGTCAAGTGCAGATCACGTATGGCAACTGAATTCGTTAATGTCCAGCAAATAATTACAATTTAATTGTATAAATGCCATTGCACATATTTTTGGAAGGAAACCACCTTGTTGGCGTCAAATTTCTTAATAACTAACCCATGATAATTTCCATAAGGGTGTGTAGTTTCCAAAATGGGGGGAGTTTTTTTGGGTGTATTTTCCGTTTGTACGATCTCCAAATGCACCCTGCAGCCTGAGAAACTATTTTATCCAAATATACTAGGCAAAATCCAAATGGTGCTCTTTCCCTTACTAGGCACGTCATTGAAACACATTTAGAACCACAATATGGCAGAGGGCGGACTGGGGGTACCTTTGGGGGCACCCCCCAGGAAATTGATTTGGGGGGGCCCACCTACTAACATTACATAGAAATATTCAAGGATAGGGAAGTTATAAGCTACTATTCGGGGGCCAGTGGAAAATAAAGGATAAGCTAATCCTCTTGTAGCGACTCGGGGTCTTGGTTTGTTGTACAGGGGCTGCCTGTGGTGACGTTATCTCAGGGAATTATGTAGGGAATAGTATAGGAGTTACCCCTGGTTGGTCCCGGGGGCCAGGGGACAGTGGTGGGGGATGTAAGTGTTCGCACTGCACAGCAACCTTCCAATAAGGAAATTGTACCCTACTCGGCGTCCCCACACCACATAGAGCAAGTCACACTGGCTCTCTCTGACCCTATAGATATAGATAACATGCTATGAGACCTGAGGTTCAGTGACTACAAGTACTGATCTGACACAGGGAGAAGTAGGATCTTGACATAACAGGTGACTTGCAATTCACCTTCACATCCAGAATCGTGAGAAAATCTGGATGCAGAATTTTTCGGGCAGATGTTTGTGTTCAGGCCTCTGGGAAGCAGATCCCCCGCACGCGCCCATAAAAAATACCACCGTTATTACAGTTTGTATGGTCACCTGGATTAAAACAATTTGTACCACACTGTACTTCTAAAGAATATACATAGAAACCCCTCTGTGCCCCAGCAGATAATATATTACATGTTACCCACCAAATATATTAATATACTACAGTCTTCTGTGAAAAAAATAATATGTGCCAATTAAAAGTAAGGTTCCCGCCATTTAATTAGTAATGGGGGTCATGTTATGAGGGTCCAAATACGAGCATTTTCTGTCATTTCAACGTATCCCTGGGATTTTGGCGCACGCGATGGGTTGTGCGCAGCTGGTGCCCGGGTTGCCATGGCGCTGACAAGAAATCCGGGGGCATGGCCCAGTCGGAAAATACAACCGCGTATTTTAAACTAAAAAGGGCGCTGACACAACTTACAGCACCAAGGAATAGACTGGTTGGAACTCCAGCGGACCTCGGCTCAGCGCGACACCTGCAGTGGACATTCGGGCGCACGACCTTAGTGAATCAACGCAAAGACCCGAATCCTTGTTGGTGAAGCGCCGCTGGCATGAGACAGGGCCGGGTAAGTAACATGACCCCCAATTTGGTTCCTCTGTGATTATTTAATGAATTAATTAGTATTTAATGTCCCTTCTGGTAGATTATTTATTCTTATTTTTATAAATTTCCCCTACTAATAAATGTGTTATATAAGAATCTACTTAGTATGATATACAAAAATGTACTAATATGTTTTTATACATGTCCTAATTATTATTATACAATATAATCCCCTCCAAAATTTAATGAGCATATAGGATTCCGTTAATTATACATTTTTACAATTGCCTCCTATTATTTTATTTACACCTAGTATCTGCACATTTTTAATTGTATTATAATTATAAAGTGAATGAAATTTGCTGCACAGGGCGCTGCTGTTATGGGAACTCCCCTGCTGACACCTACACTATATTGTTATTTCTTGTTATTATTGTTTATACACAATACTCCCCGTATTATACCATCCCCCCACTAAGCATTTACCCACCTCTAAATTTTTTAAAATAGGCCTCACATTAATTACCACAACTGTCCCTGTCCAATCGATTATAGTATGCTTTCCACCCCCCTTGCATTCATATTATCGTTAGGCCCCCTCATACAATTAACCCCACTTTATAATGGCTTAGGCCCCCCATACACATTAACCCCCCTTCATATAATAGTTAGGCCCCCCCCCCAGAAACATGAACCCCCTTCATATAAATAGTAGGCCACCATAAAATTAACCCCCCTTCATATTATAGTAGGCCCCCCCATACACATTACCCCCTTCAGATATAGTTAGGCCCCCCATACACATTAACCCCCCTTCATATAAAGTAGGCCCCCATACACATAACCCCCCTTCATATTAAGTTAGGCCCCCCTACACATTAACCCCCTTCATATTATAGTTAGGCACCCCCATACACATTAACCCCTTCATTTATGTTAGGCACCCCCATACAATAACACCCCTTCAATTAACAGGCCCCCATACACATTAACCCCCCCTTTCATATCTATAGTTAGGCCCCCCCATTAACATTAACCCCCCCCTTCATATTATAGTTAGGCCCCCCCCCCATACACATTAACCCCCTTCATATAAAAGGTCCCCATAACATTACCCTACCTTCAATCTGTTTTGCCATTAGGAAAAAAAAAAAAAAAGACTTTTACTCACCTCATCCCGCGTCATGTATCTGTTTGCTGTCGTGGGAAAGTGGGGAGAGATGCGCGGCAGCCCGTGACGGTACGGCACGGCACGGCGGCGATGACGTCACGACGCGGCAGCGCATCTATGTTTACCGTGTGACGTGCGCCGGATAAGAGCAAGGGCCCGCGCCCGCGTCAAAATGACATCTTTGGCTGCAGGAATAGTACTCAAGCGGCCGTTTTCCAGCGCCCTGCCACTGTATGTTACTATTTGCAGCCACTGGCAGGGCCTCCGATGCGATACGAACGGAGGCCCTGCCTTAGTTGACCGGAAAGTTGGGGCCCACCCGGGGGAAATTACCCGGCCCCCCGGCGGGCCAGGACCCGAGCATGCACATAGGGGTACTGTGTGCATTTTCTCCTTTGACTTTTTCTGAAATTTTAACTGACATGGGGGGATATGTATCTGATCTGTTGTACATTTAGTGCACAAAGAGTGAGAGAACAGAATTAAGTTGTATATTTGTCACACATTTGCAAAAAAGTTGATGATGAAACCAAACACGAAACCAAAATGCATCAATATTTTATAAATAAAGCAAAAATGTTGAAAAACTACGATCTGAAAAAAAATATGCATTATACTATATTTGCAATGTATTACTTACGGTTTAATACAACATATTTAATCAATCTTTCTTAATAATTGTATCATATCTAAATAGTTTATATTTCTTATGTTTTTTTGCCAGTCATCTAAGATAACAGTTCATGACACAAGCACAAGTGAAAACCTGCAGAAGTGATTTGGAATGCCATTATGCTAGAAGAATGTTCCTGTATAGGATGTTCAGAAGTTACTTTTCAAAATAGATTTTCAATATTTTTAATGTATATTCTCCTCTCTACATTTTCTAATAACTATTCTAACATATTGATGTATAACTGTGACTACATAAATAGTGACTGGGCACTGTGCATTCTTGGGAACCCGTCAGCAGCAGTAATTGCAATACATAAACCAATACCAGTCATATGTCAAGCTGCTGAACACCTTCTAGATATGTTTCTTTCATGGCCCAGGTAGTGGCATCATCCGACAAATCAGCTTTGAAGTGAGGTGGTAAATTGGTTTGTTGAAGTCATGTAAGGGGAGAAGGCGTTACAGAGGGAGAGAGGAGCGGACTTCAATTTATATCTTCCACTTCAAAGTAAATTTTCTGGTTAATGCCACCACGCTGGGTCATGAAAGAAACATGATCTGGAAGGTGTTAAGCTACTTGACAACTTAATGGTTATAGTTTATAAGGCCAATTTCTGATGACATGTTCCCTTTAAATAGAAAAAAGTGCTCTGTACATTTGTAGTTACCAGATTACTGACCATGTGGTATCATTGCCTGAAACTCCATATGTTGTTAAAATGTTACATTTTTTTGCAAGATTTTTATCTCACAAGGTAATCATTTCATAATGGTATACTACATGTATGGGATCACTGTAGAGAGAAGCCAGCTTCAAGACACTTTAGCAGACAATAATTTATATTAAACATTCGGTCAGTTCCCGCATTTCCACAATATTTTGTATCTTTGTATTTTCCACTTCTTTTGGCATACAAATACTTACATAAAATATTGTGCTAAGTGGAACATTTAAGACATAAAGACAGTTAAGGTATGCTTTCAGTATAGGTATACTTACAATTTCACAATGAATCTCAACAAATCTTAATAACTGATTTATCCTATTGAAAAAAACATAACATTGCCCACATTGCGTCTCTCACTTTTTTATTTCCAAAGATATTTCATTTAGTTATGAAGCTACTTGTCAGAAATATTCCTTCACAGCACAGGAAGGGGCCATTCCTACTTCCTTTGTATACCCTATTACAGATCATCTCTACTTCCCAGGAGGCCTTGTGTTCTCTCATAATAAAGGAACTTAGGAGCTAATCCAATTACAATACAGTAAGCACATCCACTGTCCTCCACTAAGCTCCACATAGTGTAAACATAGTGAACATAACTAGATGGAAAAGTAGTCTGGCTACTGAATTATAGATGGCTCTTTGGATAAAAAGCATAGAGTTTGCAATGTACGGAAAGTTTTAGAATAGTAGGTGCTGCAAGGAAGGGAGTTGCAAAGGAGTAAAGGAAAGCCATTAGGGCAATGTGAACCAAGGGACTGGCACAACAGAGCAGTATGAGCACAGGCTATGGGGGACCATTCCTATTCCTTCCAAGAGGGTTCTGCTCGCAAAGAAAGCTGCATTGGCACAATACTCTCCTGGTAGAATTTACTCACCCCTCCCCTCTCCATTGAAGCTAAGCAGCTGTGCTGCACATCAGGCAAAATTTATGTCCTATATTTTGAGGTGTGGCCTCCCTTAAAGCTACTGTGTCACCAATGCTGTTTTGTTTTTTTAACCAAGTCTACCTTGCATCTTGAACCATTTTTGTTTTATATCATTAAATAAAATAAATCACATTTTTTCTACTATCTTCCATGATTATGGGGCTGCCATCTTGCCTGAGAAACATTTTCTTAAAAAATATGATTAACTTAAAAACTTGGTTAAAACTAGGTCATCTTCTGTTGACACTTTCACTTTATGAGATAAAAGTCTGTAGACTGGTGCTCTTATGGAATACACTATGGATGTCAGCAAAGGAACAACTGTTTAACGGTAATTAACCCTAATTAACTTGATCCCAAGTGCCCACTGACAGAATGGCTAATGGCAGGAGCAGGACCGGGGCTATGACAGAGAAGGCATGAGCGGTAAATTACCACCTCTGCTTTCTCCTTTCTTCTCTGCATAGCGCTAAAGTAGTGCTAAAAAAGTGGAAATGTTCTTCGAGGGTCTTTTGTGACCTTGTTGGAGACATATAAAGTAAAAAAATATATACACACAAAATATTAATAAATATTAAAAAATAAACATTAATATATCCCAATTAAAAAATCCCCCTCTACACCATAGAAAACATTGGCATAGTCTCCATGTTTGACCCAGGCTATGCATATTATAAATCAAAGTGACCATCACACACTAGGAAATTAATTTATAATTGTCTTTTTGAGTTTTTTGAAAACTGAAAAAATGTAATATACATTAACAAGAAAAAATCTTCTTCTCCAGTTTTCATAACTTTAACCCCGAAAAAAAAAATTAAAAATGACCAAAGGAACCTTTAACATTTTTTTTATTTTTATCTATAAGTGTCACAAAAAAAGTCACAGAAATTTTCAAGGTATTGCACAAAAAAGGAAGTTATGGCCCTTAGACCAATAAGTATGAAAATTTGCTAAAACTGACCCGTTCATTAAAGCCTTTTAAGGCCTGGTCAGAAAGGGGTTAATAAACAAAGGTGTTGAGCAAAAATCCATATTTTGAATTACCACCTAAAGTGTTTAAGTTGTAGACAGTGTCCCAGATTTATAAAGCCCCTACACGAGTTTTCAGTCTGACCTTGCACACTCTTTTCAGTGCAAACTGCTTGCACATGTATTTAAGAACTGTTAAATTTGTGTCGCGGCTGCACTATACCAGACGTAACACTAAATTCTGCACTGAAAGGGGCGTTCTGGTGCACAGTGCGACACAATTATCATGCAGTATCCAACAGAATTTTGTTGCATGCCCTATGTTAAAGGTTCCCCCCCAAAAAAAAAGTTGGTACACTCTGTCGCAGCAGTGCAGGGAGTACCAGATTCATGAAGACCGTGCACCACAAATCATGTATTTGCTGCACCTGCACACTTCACAGACAAACTGCACCTAGTGCAGTTTACACCGTTTCTGATAAATGTGAGCCAATGGGGGTCATTTACTAAGGGCCTGAATCGTGTTTTTCCAACCTGTTTCCCGAATATTACAGTTTTTCCTTGAATTGGCGGGGGTTTTGGCGCACGCGATCGGATTGTGGCGCATCGGCGCTGACATGCACGCAACGGCAATCGAGGGAGTGGGCGCTGGAAAAACAGATGGATTTGGAAAAATCGCCGTATTTTTTTTTAAAAATGTGTTGCTTGACACGCACTTACCTGCACCCAGCCTAGCTTGTTGAACTCCGGCGGACATCGGGCTCACTACCTTAGTGAATCGCCGGAAGACACGAATCAGTGTCGGAGAACCCGCGGCTGGATCGCGAATGGAGCGGGTAAGTAAATGTGCCCCAATGTATTTCATCATGTGGTTAGCCTTCTAAGGGTTTTTTAATGTTTCCATTGATAAAGAAACCTGCCTTCTTCTTAACCTATTAACAACTTGCAGTATGTGTAGCTCTAGATGTTGGGTTATCTGAATGTTACTCTAGTCTAAATGTAAAGACAAGGATTTGACAAGATTAGCAAAAAGTATGCATGAAGCCACAGCCTCTATGATTGTTGACATGTAAGTATTAACAATTGAATCCTCAACAGTTTCTTGGTCGTGTTCATTATAAATATATAAAATGATCTTTTGGTCATTTTATCATTGAAATATACATTTCTGAAATTATGTATTGTGTAATAGCAATTTTAATTTGTATACACTTTACAGACTTGTAGAAAAAAATGCTTATTTAAGTATCCAAAACTCCTTGGACTCTTTATTGGAAGGAGCCTTGATTGTAAACTGTGCTGTTCTGTGTTCTTAGATACTTAAGGTGGTTCTGTAAATAGTTTATAACAAAGAGTTAAAGTTTGTACCGTTTTAAATTGCCTGTAAATTATATTGTCATATGCTATAACTTAAAAGCAAAGGTTAAAGATATCTCTTGCATTATTTTACATCACCTTCAATTTACGATAGATTTTATGGCTGGAACATACATCCAATATTTGATTTCTAATTTTTTTTTAAGAAACAAAATCTAAAAAAGCAGGGGTAACTTACCCAGAATATTCTTCAGGACTAAGACATTAAAACCGAAATCTACAGGATTGTAACACACAGCATTCTATAGATTGTATTTATTGCCTGTAGGGGAAATGTCTGATGTGCAGTATATGTTTAAAATCTCTGCAGTTCGTGCAAATTATTGATAGAGGAGATGCATCCAGTAAAAAAAAGTATTTATATTTTTGTAACCAAAATCTTTAGAAAATATGTTGTTATGCATATAGTTTGACAATATTATATGCTAGAAAATATGAAAATTGAAAAGGAAAATTATACTTGTCTATGGTTTGGTTCTGCTTTGTAATCCTAATCAAAAGTAATGGCTAATACCATTTCAGGAGTGTTAAATTCATGCTTACCTTCACATTTTTTCAGGCATAAAGTAACTGCCTTTTGTAGTACATATTAACAATCTGAGAAATTAGAGTGCAGTAATGTGTATGGATAGAAAATGTGCCAATCAAGATTTGATGGGTCTCCTGAATTACTGTACATAGTTTTAAAAGACATCTGCCCTCCCTTGTCACCTTGTTATTAAATTTAAGGTTGCTTTCAATCCAGTTTTCTTTTAAATAAAAATTATTTAGTCTGAAGGACTGTTTTTCCAAATTATCAATTATATGTATTATAATAAATAAATTGTTAAACCCTTTGTGCAATATATGTAACGGAGCCAGAAATGTCCCCTTATGTATAATTTCTGTAAATATATATGTTTTATATGTTCTTGAGGAGTGTAGGGGCTTTTCTTGGTGTAGAGCTCTTTTAGGTGTCCTGTACAGTCAGCTTGTTCATTCCACTTGTTCATTCCCCTTTTTCTAGCTTCATGAGAAATGATACAGCTATCATTCTTTCTATCTTTTATCACTGCAAGATTTTTACTAGACAAATGGTAACCCCTTTTGGAACCTTAAAGGGGTTTTCCAGGCTAAATATAATGATAGCCTATCCATAGAAAAGGATAATATCATTGGAGGTATAACATCTAGCATCGCCATGGATCAGTTGATACACAGAACAAGAAGCAGACTGCTCTCTTCTCTAATAAGTAAATACCCTGAGGAAGAGAGCCGTAGCTCTTGAAAACGCGTTCAGTGCGTGTTCACCTATGTCCCACCGCTCCATCCGTAACTTAGAGTGACGTCACTATTCACTTCCGACTCATCGTGTGGTCGAGCCACCGGCCGGGGCTCCCACACTGAATCGTTCTGCTCTTGGACTGACTTAAAACTTGGCTCACAGAAAAAGCCATCTACTACATTGGATACCTACTATCCTTGTGGGACTATTCACACTGCGGAGAAACTTCTTGACTATCACCACCTCCTCAATTGAAGACTGTTTTTAATCAGGTCAGTCACCCACTCAGCCAATACATCTCTTCACTTCATATATCATTGTTTGCATCAGCAGTCACAGTCAGCGCAGGTATATTGTTATTTTGTCTTCTATTGTGTTCTTACAGATCTGTGGTGTCCTAGCCACCTACCACTACACCCTAGAGCCCCTTCGACTCCAACCACTCCGAGGCCTCCTTGGAATTATCAAAGAAAAGGGTATGTTCATTATGAATTACTCTCAATTTTGCAGGGTATAATAGAGAAAATTTTAGTCCTGCCTCCTTTAGGCGTGACTTAACATCTTTAAATTTGGTTCGCTTTTGTTGCGTGGCCTGTGAGTAATCCGGGAAGATGAAAATTTTGACCCCATTATACTTAATATCCTGACTAGAGCGGGACCATCTGATAATTACATCTCGGTCTTGGGAGCATAAGACTTTGGCCAGAATAACCCTAGGTGGGGCCCCTGGGATGGGAGGTTTATTAGGAACTCGATGGGCTCTTTCGATCATAAACACAGACGATAAAGTCTCGGTGCCCACATGCTCCATTAACCACTCCTGGATCCATTTTGAGAGGGAATTCTCCCCTACTTCTTCTGGGAGGCCTATAATACGAAGGTTAGATCGTCTAGACCGATCCTCCAAATCAGTTAGCTTATCCCTTAGGGAGGATTGGGCCTTGGACAGAGCACTCACTTCTTTTCTTAAACTCTTAGTCTCTCCCTCCAGAATTTTTACCTGAGTGACCACCCTGGAGACCGTTTCCCTGGTTTTGGAGATGTCCTCCTTAACCAGAGCTATATCGGAAGCCAGGGCCGCCACCTGTTTATCTAGCCCCTCCACAGTTACCCCGGTCTTTTGGACGGTTGCCAAGATCTCTATCCAGATTGGATTATTGGTATCCTCTGACTGTGCCGACTCATCCCCCTGCAAGGGACCTTCGTGTATATCCGGGGGGGCCGTAGGGGGGGATTACCTCCTTTGCCAGTTTGGCGAGTTTTAACTATAGGGGAACTCCATAATTTTTCCAACTTTCCGGCTGCGTCATTTTTACTGGCGCCACGATCTTTCGACTCCTTAGGAGACCCCCCACCCCACCCGGATTTCCGGCCTGAGTTTTTTGTGCACTCAAATGGAACTTTGCTAGGGAAACGTTCACAGCAATCTAGAGCAATTACGTACCACACGCACCCCAAGGAAAAGCTCTTTCGTGGTCTCAGTATAACACACAGAGAGGAAAAGAAAAAAAAAAAAAAGAACAAAGAAAGAAGGCCGTATGGGCCTAAAGTCCGAACAGAAATCTAATGCACCATCCAATGAAATCCGCCAAAGTCCAAGAATTAGTCCTGTTAGCAGAAGGGGGTTTCAACGCTTGCCGTACAGTAAGTAATTTTAGTATTGTTAGCGCTAGCAAGCGGAGAAAGCTGCAAAAAGTTCAGAAGATTAGTCCAGAAAGTCCAGCACCTTAACCTACATAGATCAAAGGTTTCAGCAGTTAACATGCAGTTAATTGTTTTAGTATTATTGCCGCCAGCAAGCGGAAAAAGCGGCAAGAGGTTAGAGTAATCCAGAAAGTCCAGCGCAGTAACCTACAAAAATCAGGTGTTTCGACAGTGGGCATGCAATTAATTATTTTAATACTATTACCGCTAGCAGTCTTTTTTGCCTCGTACCTGTAAAAGTGTTTTGATGTTCTGATGTCCTGACAAAACATTCTCCTTCGTGCTTGATGTCATATGTGGTCTCCATGAACGGATTTGATAATTTTCGCATTGTCGGCCAACTAATTAAGTTAACAAGTGCAATAGATTTGATATACTTTTAGTATGGCAATGTATGACCCCATTTATAGCAATACTATGTTACCACCGCACTATGTGGAAAAATGTTTTTTCTTGTTTTCTTCTGCATACTTGCACGGTGGTGACATCGTGCTGGCTCCACATCTGTAAAAACCTCCATATTGAGCCATGTTTTATTGTGATCAGTCTGGAGCTAACAAAGAAGGAGATCAATGTTTCCGGGTGCGTCCTCTACGGGATACTATCTGCATCCTTGGATAATATTGAATCCAAATTGATCTGCTGTAAAGTGTGTACATGTTTTTTGATTATATTGATATTTGTTTTGAATTGGGCTGTACTGTAGACTGCTGTTGGGAGGATTTAAGTTTTGTGGTTGTCTAAATACAATTGTTTGTATGTTTGTTGCTGTTGCTATCTGTCCTTCTAGATCGTCTCGTCTTTCTTTTTGTTCACTCTATTGATGCTCTGTTAGGGTCCAGTTGGGATATCCCCTATAGGCTAGTCTTTTGCAATGTGTGTGTTTTCAAGATCATAGTTTCATATTTGCTCAATTTCTTTTGCTCCTGGTTAATTCCTCCCACCGGTTGGATTTAATTGTATGTTTAGGATGGATGTGGCATGCAATATAGTATTACCTGCTGTGGTTTCCTGAATGTAAGTATAATTGATTGGTTTGGTACACCTTTCAAGAAAGGTCAAAATGTCATATTACATCAGGAATATTGGGCATTGAAGATTTGTAGTTAATTTTCGTGTATTGTTGATGTATTTTTGGGACGAAAGGCACATATGGCGTTCATCTCCGACCATATGATTAGGATATCGTCGATGTACCTGCCATACCATGTACACATCGTATAATGGGTTTCATGACTGTATATGACATGTCCTCCCCACCAACGCCATGGTGAGATTGGCTAGTGAGGGGGAGAATTAGCACCCATGCTGACACCCTTGTAATTGAAGGTAAAGTTTGTTGCAAAAAAATAATTGTGAGTCAAAGGAAAGAGCAAACTCCCAATACAATTCTTTAATTCGTTGTCATAGTTAGAATACTTGTTCAAATGAAAGGCTAATGCTGTTAAAGCCACATTGTGGGTATAGAAGGATATAGTGATACACAACTCGCAGGTTAAGCCACTGAAACCCGGTTTCCATATTACATTGTCAAAAGAGGACAACACTCTCTAGATCCTGGAGATACCCGGTGTTCTTGTGACTAATGGTTGTAAGACCTGTCTAGCCAACTACAAGATGTCTTATTGCCCTATCCCAGAGACTATGGGTCTCATTGGGGGGGGTTTATACCTTTGGTGTTGTTGGTAGAGCATGCATGATGGGTAAAACCGGTGTTTTTGTGTATCATTTGTTCCGCCCATGTTTCTGTGAAAATGCCCAGAAGACCCCTTCCTGCTCCAGGGTCTTCCGAGGTTCTCCCGAGAACATGTGGTGATCCTCCTGAATTTTCTATAGTCTGGCGTCATTTAAGATAGACAGATTTGTTCTTTATACATGTCTTTATCCAAACAACTACGAACCCCCTTAGCCACCATACGAAAATGGTATCTTTCCCAAGAACAGTAATTCTTTGAGGCCTGTCTCTGGGAAAAGATAAATGTATGTTGGGAGGGATAGTCTAACACTTTTCTAAATTTGAAGTCTTTTTCCACTCTCTCTTGGAAAAGTTCCTATGCATCGGCCCTAGATGTATAGGTAGAAGGGACGGATTTTTTATTCTGAAATTAGATTTGTTAGGTAAACTCTGCTGCAATCGTTTGTTCGGTGTCTAGTGACATAAGATCTAACAATGTCTGTTCACCAAAAGATCTATAACGGAAAAGATTCGTAGTGGGAGGATTTGGACACGACGGTCATTAGACCTCTTTCAATTTGGAAGAAGTGCCTCTTGACCGTGAGGTCTCTAATGACCTATTGATATCACATAATGTGTCATACAATCAAAATTTTTAGTTGGTACAAGAGTTCAAACCTCGTGATAAACAGGTCTTTTTGTAGTCAATAACCATGTGAAGATAATTAATAACATCCAATTTACCTATTGTTTTTGTTGTTGTAATTCTCAGTGTCCAGGAGGGGATGCCAACTGGTTTTGCGATGCTTGCGCCCCCCTCTAAGTTTTTTTTGCGGTTTGACTTGTTTTCTTTGTCTCTTTTCTTTTTATAATAAGAGGATTTGTGTTGGGGTACTTTCTGTTATGATCAGTTTCACATTTTCGGATTCAAAAGACCCCCATCCGAAGAATCTAGGTCAGTGGAGAGAAAGCTGACTTTGGCTGTCCTTATTGAGGTTTTCCTTGTGACCTGCGGAGTGGATCTTGGGGGTGTTCGGGGGTCCTCTCCCATCTGCCCCCACCATACACCTGATCATAGAGAAATCATACTCATCGCGTAGCCCACTTGCTCTTTTTGACCTCTGCAATTTTCTCCTCCTCCTATTCAAATTTGTTGCTCTAACTTTGTTGTCTCCTTTTTTGTAAGTTTTAGTTGTAATCGGTCTCGGTAATGTATCTTTCAACGACTGTTTGGATTGTTGATTTGAAACCGCTAACTCCTTTAGCTTAATATCCTCTGTGTGACAATTAAATTCATCATTTCCCCTTGGAGCATTCTGTGAGATGCATTCCATTGTGTGACAAAGCTGTCGGAGTACATTGAACGGTATTTTTTTATTCTTAAACCCCTCGGTATTAACCTTTAATCCAGGTATGCTTTAATATGTGGTTTGATCCCACCAAGTTCTAGACTCTTGTTCCATGAGATTCAATAAGCTGTTGGATACATCATGTGGAGTGTTACTCGCTCCCGAAGGAATGGGGGTTTGTAGAAAAACAGCTGCTGCTCTTTCTTGTCTGTTCATGATAAAGGTGGTGACAGTAATGTTGCTATGCAACTCCAATGAGTGAAAGGAAACAATGTCCTAGGTAAAAAATACGATGAAAATTCAAGGTAACACAACTCGACCGGTGTATTTGGGCATGTAAATTGGTGCTGGAGGGTGGCTCTAATGAAAGCAAGACTTCGTATTTTTGAGAAAAAGGTAGAGCTCACCTATCCCAGCATTATTTCATGTGTGATGGAACGGCACGGACCACCCCGCTGCTGGGGCATTTGAGCTTCTAGTGAGAAAATAGTCGCGATCCAGCCAATTGTCGCGATACACACTTCTTTATTGAATAATCACCTGTACAAAAATGGAGTTGTAGGTCAAGTCAACGCGTTTCCAGCGGAATCACCCGCTCTAATCATGACTGGTATATAATAAACTATGGTACACACAAACACTTTTAAAAGTCCCGCCGGGAGAGTACAGCTCCTCCCTGAAGTAGCACGTCACCTTCCATCGATGTTTGAATATTCATGAGTAGGGGATGTGGTCCGTGGGAATCCGGTAAGTTTCACATACCTTGTACAAATATACATTGTATACAAACCATTGTTGCGAGACATGCTAGGAAAAAGCCATAATACTGTAATTGTAGTACTAAAATTCGGGCTGGTAATGAATACAAAGCATAAATATTGATAATGAAAACAGATACATATGGTAAAGGTGTTGAAAAGAAACGCCGTTCCACGTCAGGATGGGTCACAATAATTGGTAGAAAGGGCCGATAGGCCATGTGTGATTCTGATTCAAAGACCCTAAAAAGCCGGCGCGGGCATCGTCCATTCAGTCACCTTCTAAATACAAAACAAACAAAGGATAAATTATTTAAAACTTGTAAAAACACAATCAAGGTTGTTGATGTTTAAAACAGATGCAGACAAAAATATATATTATATATTATATATATTCCTGGTATCAAAGAATTGTCGATACCCACCACCATAGCACAAAATGCATAAAGGCTATATAATTGTCTGCAACTGTAGTGGAAGGGCAGCATTGTTGGCAAGAGAATATAGTCGAATTAGACATAATAATGATAAGTTTATCTGGTGTGTAAATATGGTACATTAGCTCTTTTTTTAGATTTAAAAACCTGATGGAGAGCGTGTTCTAGATGAAAGAATCCAGAAAAGCTTCCCGATTTTCTTAAAATCTCCTATAATTGCCTGATCTGATTGGTTTATATTATTTTTTCTATGATAACTGTGCTCAAACAATCTGGTGTGCCTCTGTGAACCTGTAAAAAGTGTTTTGATGCGGCTGACAAATTGCGTCCTTCGGGGCGTGTGATGTCATGTAGGTGCTCCATGAATCGGGTTTTTAAATTTTCGGCATTTCTGGCCAACATAACATTAAGTTACACAAAGTGCAATAGATTATGTAATTACATTTTTAGTATTGCAATTATTGAACCCATGTATAGGAAATACTCTTTCCCCTCACTATTGGAAAAATGTTTTTTCTTGTTTTCTGCATACTTGCAGGTGGTGCATCGTGATGCTCCACATCTGTAAAAACCTTCCATATTGAGCCATGTTTTATTGTGATCAGATCTGGAGCTAAAAAGAAGGAGATAAGCATGTTTTCCCAGGGTGCGTCTCACGGGATACATTCTGCATCCTTGGGATAATATTGAATCCAAATTGGATCTGCTGTAAAAGTGGTACATGTTTTTTTTTTGATTATATTTGATATTTGTTTGAATTGTGGGCTGTACTGTAGAACTGCTGTTGGGAGGGATGTAGGTTTGTGTTAGTCGAAATACAATTGTTTGTATTGTTTGTGCGTTGCTTATCTTGTCCTTCTAATCTCAGGTCTCGTCTTGTCTTTTTGTTCCTACTCTATTGATGGCTCGTGTTTAGGTCCGTTGGGATATCCCCTATAGGCTTTCTTTTGCAATGTTGTTTTTTTCAGATCATAATTTCTATTTTGCTGCAATTTCTTTTGCTCCTGGTTTAATTCTCCCCACCGTTATGGATTTATTGTTGTTTAGGATGGTTGAGATGTGGCATGCAATATAGTATTACCTGCTGTGGTTTCCTGAAGGTAGAAGTGATAATTGATTGGTTTTTGGTACACCTTTCAAAGAAAGGGTCTAAAAATGTCATATTACAATCATGATATTGGCAGTGAATTTTAGATTAATGTCGTTATTGTTGATGTTGACGAAAGCAGATATGGCGTACATCTCGACCATATGAATTGGAGATCCGTCGATGTACCTGCCATACCAGTGTACATCGTTCACGAATGGGGTTGTCATGACTGTAGATGACATGCTCCTCCCACCCCGCCCGCCATGGTGAGATTGGCTAGTGAGGGGGAGAATTTAGCACCCATGCTAGAACTTGGTGGGATCAAACCACATTAAAAGCATACCTGGATAAAGGTTACATACCGAGGGGTTTAAGAATCAAAAAAATACCGTCCAATGTCTACTCCGACAGCTTTGTCACACAATGGAATGACATCCTCACAGAATGCTCCGGGAAATTGATGAGTTTAATTGTCACACAAGAGGATATTAAGCTAAAGGAGTTAGCGGTTCAAATTCAACAATCCAAACAGTCGTTGAAAGATACATTACCAGAACCCGATTACAACTCAAAACTACAAAAAATGGAGCAACAAATTTTGAATATGGAGGAGAAAATTGCAGAGGTCAAAAAGAGCAAGTGGCTACGCGATGAGTATGATTTCTCTAATGATCAGGTGTATGAGTGGGGCAGATGGGAGAGACCCCCGAACACCCCATGATCCATCCTCCGCAGGTCACAAGGAAAACCTCAATCAAGACAAGCCAAAGTCAGCTTTCTCTCCACTGACCTAGATTCTTCGGATGGGGGTCTTTTGGAATCCGAAAATGAAACTGTCATAACAGAAAGTACCCCAACAAATCCCTCTTATTATAAAAAGAAAAAGAGACAAAGACAAGTCAAACCGCAAAAAAACTTAGAGGGGGGCGCAAGCATCGCAAAACCAGTTGGCATCCCCTCCTGGACACTGAGAAGTTACAACAACAAAAAACAATAGGTAAATTGGATGTTATTAATTTATCTTCACATGTATTATCTGACATACAAATAGACCTGTTATCACGAGGTTTGAACTTTGTACCAACTAAAAATTTTGATTTGTATGACACATTATGTGATATCAATAGGTTCATTAGAGACCTCACGGTCAAGAGGCACTTCTTCCAAATTGAAGAGGCTCCTACTGACCGTCTGTGTCCAAATCCTCCCACTACGAATCTTTTCCGTTATAGATCTTTTGGTGAACAGATGACATTGTTAGATCTTATGTCACTAGACACCGAACAAACGATTGCAGATTGTTTACCTAACAAATCTAATTTCAGAATAAAAAATCCGTCCTTCTACCCTATATCATCTAGGGCCGATTGCATGGAACTTTTCCAAGAGAGAGTGGAAAAAGATCTTAAAACTTTAGAACAAGAACTATCCCCTCCCCAACATAATTTATCTTTCTCCCAGAGACAGGCTCTCAAAGAATTACTGTCTTGGAAAGATACCATTGTTCGTATGGCTGATAAGGGGGGTTCAGTAGTTGTTCTGGATAAAGACATGTATAAAGAACAAATCTTGTCTATCTTAAATGACGTCCAGACTTATAGAAAATTACAGGAGGATCCCACCACATGTTTCTCGGGAGAACTCCGGAAGACCCTGGCAGAAGGGGTCTCTCTGGGCATTTTCACAGAAACATTGGCGGAACAAATGATAACACAAACACCGGTTTTACCCATCATGCATGCTCTACCCAAAATACACAAAGGTATAACCCCCCCCCCAATGAGACCCATAGTCTCTGGGATAGGGTCAATTAATGAACATCTATGTAGTTGGCTAGACCAGGTCTTACAACCATTAGTCACAAGAACACCGGGTTATCTCCAGGATTCTAGAGACGTGTTGTCCTCTTTTGACAATGTAATATGGAAACCGGGTTTCCAGTGGCTAACCTGCGATGTGGTATCCCTATATCCTTCTATACCTCACAATGTGGCTTTAACAGCATTAGCCTTTCATTTGAACAAGTATTCTAACTATGACAACGAATTCAAAGAATTTGTATTGGGAGTTTGCTCTTTTCTTTTGACTCACAATTATTTTATTTTTGACAACAACTTTTACCTTCAATTACAGGGTGTCAGCATGGGTGCTAAATTCTCCCCCTCACTAGCCAATCTCACCATGGCGTGGTGGGAGGAGCATGTCATCTACAGTCATGACAACCCATTCGTGAACGATGTACACTGGTATGGCAGGTACATCGACGATATCCTAATCATATGGTCCGGAGATGTACCTGCCATATCTGCTTTCGTCAATTACATCAACAATAACGACATTAATCTAAAATTCACTGCCAATATTCATGATTGTAATATGACATTTTTAGACCTTTCTTTGAAAGGTGTACCAAACCAATCAATTATCACTTCTACCTTCAGGAAACCCACAGCAGGTAATACTATATTGCATGCCACATCTCACCATCCTAAACATACAATTAAATCCATACCGGTGGGAGAATTAACCAGGAGCAAAAGAAATTGCAGCAAAATAGAAACTTATGATCTTGAAAAACACAACATTTGCAAAAGACTAGCCTATAGGGGATATCCCAACTGGACCCTAACACGAGCCATCAATAGAGTAGAACAAAAAGAAAGACGAGACCTGATAGAAGGACAAGATAAGCAACGCACAAACAATACAAACAATTGTATTTCGACTAACACAAAACCTACATCCCTCCCAACAGCAGTTCTACAGTACAGCCCACAATTCAAACAAATATCAAATATAATCAAAAAACATGTACCACTTTTACAAGCAGATCCAATTTTGGATTCAATATTATCCCAAGGATGCAGAATAGTATCCCGTAGAGGACGCACCCTGGGAAACATGCTATCTCCTTCTTTGTTTAGCTCCAGATCTGATCACAATAAAACATGGCTCAATATGGAAGGTTTTTACAGATGTGGAGCATCACGATGCACCACCTGCAAGTATGCAGAAAACAAGAAAAAACATTTTTCCAATAGTGAGGGGAACAGAGTATTTCCTATACATGGGTTCAATAATTGCAATACTAAAAATGTAATTTACATAATCTATTGCACTTTGTGTAACTTAATGTATGTTGGCCAGACAATGCGAAAATTTAAAACCCGATTCATGGAGCACCTACATGACATCACACGCCCCGAAGGACGCAATTTGTCAGCCGCATCAAAACACTTTTTACAGGTTCACAGAGGCAACACAGATTGTTTGAGCACTTTTATCATAGAAAAAATTCATAAACCAATCAGATCAGGCAATATAGGAGATATTTTAAGAAATCGGGAAGCTTTCTGGATCTTTCATCTAGAAACACGCTCTCCATCAGGTTTAAATCTAAAAAAAGAGCTAATGTACCATTATTTACACACCAGATAAACTTATCATTATTATGTCTAATTCGACTATATTCTCTTGCCAACACTGCTGCCCTTTCCACTACAGTTGCAGACAATTATATAGCCTTTATGCATTTTTTGCTATGGTGGTATCGACAATTCTTTGATACCACGAATATTATATAATATATAATATATATTTTTGTCTTGCATCTGTTTTTAAACATCAACAACCTTGATTGTGTTTTTACAAGTTAAACTAATTTATCCTTTGTTTGTTTTTGTATTTTAGAAGGTGACTGAATGTGACGCTGCCCCGCGCCGGGCTTTTTAGGGTCCTTTGAATCAGATTCACACATTGGCCTATCGGCCTTTCTACCAATTATTTGTGACCCTATCCTGACGTGGAACGGCGTTTCTTTTCAACACCTTTACCATATGTATCTGTTTTCATTATCAATATTTATTGCTTTGTATTCATTACCGCCCGAATTTTAGTAACTTTACAATTACAGTATTATGGCTTTTTCCTAGCATGTCTCGCAACAATGTTGTTTGTATACAATGTATCTTTGTACAAGGTATGTGAAACTTACCGGATTCCCACGGACCACATCCCCTACTCATGAATATTCAACATCTGATGGGAAGTGACGTGCTACTTCGGGGAGGAGCTGTACTCTCCCGGCGGGACTTTTAAATGTGTTGTGTGTACCATATGTTTATTATATACCAGTCATGATTAAGAGCGGTTGATCCGCTGGAAACGCGTTGACTTGACCTACAACTCCATTTTTGTACCGGTGATTTATTCAATAAAGAAGTGTGTATCGGACATTGGCTGGATCGCGACTATTTTCTCACTCAGAAGACAATTAAATATGTCAGAATATAATTCATTTAAAAAGCGATTTAGATTAATGACCCTGTACCATAAAGACATTGATCTGGACATGTTGTTCTTCTTAAATGAGGATTTCTATAATGTGCCAAAAATTATCAATTATAAATTCATGGAAGAAAAATAAAAGTAAATTTCTACAACATTCTAAAATTTCTGACTTCAATATATGTGCTAAGAGATGAAAGAATCACACTCACCAAAATGCAGGTTATTGTTGTCACTATTTATTCCATGATTCTATAGAAATTCTGGGTAGGGGAGTGATGCAGCGGAGCTCTGTGATACAAGCGATGGCCGTTCCTCGGGTGTAGTGTTTCTTCCGGGCTGTTGATCAAGAAAACAACAACCTACATTTTGGTGAGTGCCTTTCTTTCATCTCCTTGTACATGTTGAAGTTGGAACTTTCTATTCAATAGAGCACCTCCATAGCAGGCCGGACATGATGTTCCTCTGTACAGCACTTGGAAGGCTTTCCCCATTCGGAGATAATAATTTTTTTGTATTTGTAACAGAAGAAGCCATCTTACTAATATATTCTAACATTTTTGTGTTTTGGTTTACAGTTTACTGAATCCTCAATAAGTAAATGAATAAATAATTTGTAATTAGTTTTCCACTAAAAAAAGGAATATCTATCACAGGATTACATAATTATTCCCCAAATATTATTTACAATAAAAAATATCCATGTCTTGTTGACTTACATGTAAAGTCAGGCCAGAATAAAGCTGAAATTTCCTTCCAGGAAGAGAGGGATCTATGCAGAGGGTTTATATTGTGTTGGGATAGTCCTGGCTTGATGATCATTGGAGGAAAGTTACTCACAGGGAGGTAAGATAGGAATAATTACCCCACTGAATTCATGTCTCGTGAGCGTTGATGTAATGTTTTACTAAGGCATCAAAACACTTTTTACAGGTTCACAGAGGCAACACAGATTGTTTGAGCACTTTTATCATAGAAAAAATTCATAAACCAATCAGATCAGGCAATATAGGAGATATTTTAAGAAATCGGGAAGCTTTCTGGATCTTTCATCTAGGAACACGCTCTCCATCAGGTTTAAATCTAAAAAAAGAGCTAATGTACCACTATTTACACACCAGATAAACTTATCATTATTATGTCCAATTCGATTATATTCTCTTGCTAACACTGCTGCCTTTTCCACTACAGTTGCAGACAATTATATAGCCTTTATGCATTTTTTGTCATGGTGGTATCGACAATTCCTTGATACCACGAACATTATATAATATATAATATATATTTTTGTCTTGCATCTGTTTTTAAACATCAACAACTTTGATTGTGTTTTTACATGTTAAACTAATTCATCCTTTGTTTGTTTTTGTATTTTAGAAGGTGACTGAATGTGACGCTGCCCCGCGCCGGGCTTTTTAGGGTCCTTTGAATCAGATTCACATATTGGCCTATCGGCCTTTCTACCAATTATTTGTGACCCTATCCTGACGTGGAACGGCGTTTCTTTTCAACACCTTTACCATATGTATCTGTTTTCATTATCAATATTTATTGCTTTGTATTCATTACCGCCCAAATTTTAGTAACTATACAATTACATTATTATGGCTTTTTCCTAGCATGTCTTGCAACAATGTTGTTTGTATACAATGTATCTTTGTACAAGGTATGTGAAACTTACCGGATTCCCACGGACCACATCCCCTACTCATGAATATTCAACACCTGATGGGAAGTGACGTGCTACTTCGGGGAGGAGCTGTACTCTCCCGGCGGGACTTTTAAATGTGTTGTGTGTACCATATGTTTATTATATACCAGTCATGATTAAGAGCGGTTGATCCGCTGGAAACGCGTTGACTTGACCTACAACTCCATTTTTGTACCGGTGATTTATTCAATAAAGAAGTGTGTATCGGACATTGGCTGGATCGCGACTATTTTCTCACTCAGAAGCTCAAATGCCCCAGCAGCGGGGTGGTCCGTGCCGTCTCCATCACACATGAAATCATGCTGGGAAGGTGAGCTCTACCTTTTCCTCAAATAGTTTGATATTGGACCTCGAAAAATGTATCTGGAAGGAGAACTATCTTTTTTTTACCTTAAATATCTCCTCACTATACTCAAATATAAAACATGATCTCAGTATGGAAGCCGTAAAATGGTACTTAAACAACAAAACCCCCATCCCAGGAGACCAAATAAAATTTCTCTCTGAAAGTCTATTATTTGTGCTAGAACACAATTACTTTCAGTGCGAGAACAAATTATATTTACAAAAATGTGGCACAGCTATGGGGACTCAATAGCAGAAAATATAAGATATTATAAATGGTACATTGACAACCTGTTTTTCATCTGGCAGGGCTTAGAAGAAGATGCCCAAAAATTTATAGACACTCTGAATTCCAATACATGGGGTTTATGTTTTACTAAGAATTTATAAAAGGAAAGAACTGTTTTTTTTAGATCTGGAATTATCACAAGAAAAAAATCGCATTTATACCAAAACACATTTAAAAAAAGTGGATAGTAATGGCTTTTTAGATTACACCAGTGGACATTATCCAAAGTGGCTTAAAAATATCCCCTTTAGTCAGTTTCACAGACTCAGAAAAAAACTATATTAACTTATCTATGAAAATCAAGCAGAAGGGATGAAAGAAAAGTTTAAGCAAAAAAAAACTATCCGATGCCCCTGATTAACCAAGCTTTTAATTTAAATAAAAAGAGATCACAAAAGGATTGTTTAAAACCAAAAGCGAAAGATGAACTGGATATAACCAACACTACATCATCTTTCTCAATGAATTTCCTCACTACTTAGGGGAAACAAAGAAATAAGGAGAGTATTAACATACATTGGGGAGTCCTACGGATGGACCCTTTCCTAAAAGATATAATACCAGAACAGGCAAAAATCACATTTAGGAAAGCGATATCGATAAAAAAATTAATTGCACCCAGTAAACTGAAAAATGACATAAAAAGAAAGAATAAAGGGAAAACGCTTACACCAGGTGTAAAAAAAATGTGGGCATAAATACCTTTGCTATGACATCATAAAACACAAAGAAACTTAATTTCAATCAAAAACCACAGAAGAGGTGTTTAAAATAAAACAAGCCCTCTCCTGTGTTTCAGACAATGTCATCTATCTGGTCGATTGCGCTTGTGGCCTCCAGTACGTTGGCCAAATTCAGATCCCAAGAGAAAATAAAAATAGGATAAAAGCCCTGAATCGAAGAGAATCCAATTGGATTTTTAGATTACATTCTCTGCATCCCTTTGGCCTTAATGAAGTAATACAGTCTGTGTAAGAAATACCTACCATTACTGAATATGTCATTATTAATATTTTGTACTTTTGTTTGTATTATATTTTAAACAAGTTCAAAAAAACACTTTTAAGAGATAGGTCACTTACATTCTACATACCCCGAAAATTTCCCAAACAGCATATGGACCAGGCCCCCACTCGATGTGAGTCAGCTTACCAAAGAAATCATTACAGCATAATCCCGTCAGTGACTCATTCTCCCTAGCTTGCGAGCTAGTAATCATTCTATCGAGTATCAAGAACCAAAGCTTTTTGGATCCCTGCGGCTTCCGTAGCAGACCCGGTTGCCTAGCAACATGAATGGCGTCCTCCAACAAAGCGAGGCTCCTTCTATTCTGTAGCTCCCACAATCTATACGGTTGCTAGGCAACATACTTGGTGTCCCACACCGGAGATAGATACCTTCCGTCTCTCATGATAAATGTATACTTTGTATTAATGTCTTTTTAAAAAGTTTATATGATAAGTGGGTTCTAATTGAACGCTTTTAACAATATGGATTGATAGTTATTGTGAATTTATAAACATATGTATGGCGTTCCGGTGATGTAACTGCGTCGGTCACCACGTGACCGGAACCCATCACGGACACCTCGTTTTCATTTTTTGTATGTATATAAGTGTTGTTGTTATAGTTATATTTTATGCCTGACGAAGGTCCGAGTCTCAGACCGAAACGCATAGCTACCATTAAAGCGAAACTTTTATTCTACACCTTATTGTGAAGCTGATTTCCTGAGAGCCATTATCCATCACTCCAGCTAGGAGTTCAGACCCTTTGCCGATTGTATACTGCCTATCAGGAGAAGAAAGGATACAGTCGCCGGAAATTCTTACATGCACATATTTTTGTGCAAAAAGGTGAGCAACTTATTGTACTAATCACTTTTTATTTTACTGAAAACAATATTACACGAGGAGAGTGCTCCTATGTTTCTATCTTGTCTCTCCTCTTGACTATCACTGAAGATCTAGGGCTCAAGATCTAACGGATCGCCTAACTTCAGTATTTTTCCCAGGTCACTTACCAAGTTCATGTTCCAGGAATACAGAAGTTCTAATTCTGGAAATGCAGAAAGTCAAAATTTCTATTCAAACTCCCAAGAACTTCATACTCTGGGACTGCCGCCATCAGATCTTTCAAGCTATTCATCACAACTAGCCTATACGGGAGCTTTTCAAAGGACAGCTATTTGAAAATGCCCTTATTCAAGAATCCAGAGGTTCTTGGGCCAAACTTCTGCTTTCTATTCATTATTTGGGGGACGGAGAGTTGAATGGATAGTGTGGACAGCTTTGGTGATAGTGTCAGTGGTGGTAGTGGTGTCATCCTCCCATGCTGCAGACACACTGGGATGGCCTTTGTTTTCTTGGTCCCTGCAAGCTGACAGCAGCAGGCAACAACGTGGCTACAGGCTGACCACTGTATTAGCATCTTTATGGTCTAGGTATTAGTGCACGCTATTCAGAAGCATCCTTATAATCTAGTGATTAACCCCTTAAGCCACCATGACGTTGAGGAGAGTCATAGTGAGCTTCTGTTCGGGCCACCATGACGTTCCCGAACGTCATGTGGTTCACACAGGCTCAGAAACAGAGCCTGTGTGATCCATGCAGGAGGCTGGCTGTATTTGACATCTGAGCCTCTGCACGAGCAGCCGGGATCGCAATAGTCAAGATCCAGGCTGTTTAACCCTGGCATGTTTGACCCCAGCGCCTAAAGGGGTCACCCAACTGTCCACCCTGTGATCAGCCTCCCCGCGCCGATTATGGAGGTGCCGATTGTCTCATTGGTAGACCCTAGGTCCGATGAAGGACCCCAGGGCTGCCTTGTCTGGAAGCCTTCTGGGTCGGACCCAGCAATGCTGCAGCATTTGCATAGGCTGACTCTTCTAATACACTGTCATACTTCAGATGACAAAAAAAACAAGTACAAAAAAAAAAGCTTAATAAAAATAAATACTAAATTAAAGTCCCCTAAGTTCCTCATATAATGTAAAACTCGCAAACACAATAAAACGTGAAAATCACCTCATAAACAGCACATATAGGGTATCGCCACATCCATACATCCTGAGCAATAAAATAAAATCATTACTGAACCTGTATGGTGAACGCCTTAAAAGAAATAAATAAAACACAAAGTAAAAATTATGATTTTTGTGTATGCAATCAAAAATAAAACATAAAAAGTCACATCTACCCCTGCATAATAGCAATAAAAAGTACAACTAGTTCAGCAAAATATATGCCCTAAAACAGCTCAACAAAATATTAAAAAATATAATGCCGTTTAGTAGACAGCATTGCAAAATCAAGGGATTTTTCTCTCCAAATAAGTTTTTAATGTGTAAAACAAATCACAAATAACAAAGCTGTATAAATGGGATATCACCACAACCTCTATAACCCATAGAACATAAGTAGCATGTTATCTATGCTATTTGGTGTATAAAACACACTCAAAAATGTACAAATCAATTACTGAATAGATTTTCTTTGCAACCCCCAAAAAAGCTAATGAAAGTTAAATAACTGGGTATTGCACCCCCAAATATAGTGTTACTGCAATCCTTGAGGAGGCTAGTTTTTAAAATGGGTCAACATTTAGAGGTTTTTACTGCCCTACTATATTAGGGGCTCAGCCAATGCGACATAGCGCCTGAAATCTGTTCCAGCAAAATCCATCAATAGACGCTCCTTCAAAGCCCCACAGTGCAGCCATACAGCAGTTTGTGATCACTTGTGGGATATTACTGCATTCAGGAGAAACTGGGTAACAAACTATGGGGTGCATTTACTTCTTTAACCGGTTTGTGACCCCCCGCCGTGTATTAACGGGGAGCGTTGGGTCCCGGTACATGGAGAGGGCTCACAGGTAAGTCTTTGCTGCATATTGCTAGCACTGATCGTGGGTGTTATCACGGCAAGGCTGCCGGCGGCTTCAAAAAGATGTCGGTGCATGGGTGCTGCCATCTTGCCGAGGATCGTTGCTCACCGTGACGTGGTCGGGGAGTGGCAATCCGTCGCCATGACAGCCTCAAGTCTTCTGAAGACCCGAGGCTGTCTCGTTTTTACCCTTTCAGCACATTGTAATGAATGAGGAGGAAAATCCCCATATACTGCTATAGTATGGCAGTATATGATAGAATCGATCAGACAACATAAGGTTAACTTACCCTAGGGAGGCTGAAAAATTGTAAAAAAATAAATGAAAAAAGTAAAAAAAAATGTATAATATAAAAACCTAAAAAAAAACCTTAAAATCACCCCCATTTCCCTAGAACTGATATAAATAAACAGTAAAATCATAAACACATTAGATATCGACACGTACAAAAATGCCTAATCAAAATATAATAACGGTTTTTCACCCCGCATTTAACCCCGTAATCCGAAAATAGCGCCTAAAGTGGAAAATGGCACTTTTTTGCCATTTTGAAAAATCTTAAAAAAATCTATAAAAAGTGATCAAAAGGTCGTACAGTCCTAAAACTGCCCCAGTTTATAGGTATCAGCACACTGCCTCCAGGATATAGGTATCCAGACACTGCCCCAGTATATAGGTATCCAGCACAAGTTTCACCCTCCAGGATATAGGTATCCAGCACCAACCCCCAATATACAGGTATCTAGCATACTTCCATCCCAAGTATACAGGTATCCAGAACACTTTCCCCAGTATATAGGTATCCAGCACACTGCCCTCCCACTATACAGGTTTCCAGCACACTGCCGCCCCAAGTATTCAGGTATCCAGTACTGCCCTTCCACTTTATAAAATACCCAGCATCTGCCCACTAATAAAATCTCCCTCTATACCTCTATATAATGTTGCTCAGCACACTGCCCCATATATATGTATCCAACACATTGGCCCCAGTATATAGGGTTGCCCAGCAGTCTCCCCACAATATACATTTATCCAGCACACTGTCCCCCATATATAGGGTTGGCCAGCAGTCTCCCCGAATACATATGTATTCAGCACACTGCCTCCATTATATAGGTATCCAGACACTGCCCCAGTATATAGGTATACACTGCCCCCAGTATATAGGTATCCAGTACACTTCCTCCCAGTGCATAGGTATCCAGCACACTGTCACCCTCCAGAATATAGGTATCAAGAACACTGTTCCCCCACAGTATACAGGTATCAGGCACATTGCCCCCCCCCCCCAAGGTGTGTAGGTAGCCAGCATACTGCCCCCTATACAGGTATCCAGCACACTTTTTCCCCCAGTATATAGGTATCCAGCACTCTGCCCTCCCCTCCCCAGTATACAGGTTTCAAGCACACAGCCCCCCAATAAACAGGTATCCAGTACACTGCAATCCAAGTATGTATGTATCCAGCACACTGCCCCGCCAGTATCCTGTATTTACTGGCGGGGCAGTGGCTGCATGCCTACATATGGATATATGGATATCCAGCACAGTGCCCTAGTGTGTGCTGGGACTACCTTTATAGAGGCAGTGTGCTAGATACTTATATACTGGAGGGGGGGCAGTGTGCTGGATATCTATATAATCGGAGGGGCAGTGTGCTGGTAGTCCCAGCACATTGACCCCAGTAAATAGGTACTCCAAGCACACTCCCCCCAGTATATGGGTAGTCCCAGCACAATGTCCACCAGTATAGAGGTATTCCCAGCACACTGCCCCAGTATGCAGTTAGTCCCTACACATGCTCTCTAGTATATAGGTATTTCCCACACATCTCTCAGTATATAGGTAGCCCTAGCACACTGCCCCCCCCAGTATATAGATAGCATAGATAGCCCCAGAACACTGCCTCAGTATATAGGTGTTAGAACTCACAAATTGTTCTGATGGGATCAGTTTTCAGGCTTATTGCTGGAAAATCACACCCAGTGCTGCATGTGATTGACAGCTCCATTTCTGATCCTGGAAAAGCTGGTTGTGTCTTTGTACTTGTTTTGTCTTCAGTTGCGGTTTGAGTGATGTTCCAGTGCTGGAGGATGTTTTAGTGCTGGAGGTAGTGTCCATTAATGCCTTATATTCTGCCCAATCCCTTCATTGGGTGCTGGTTATTAAGTCTCCTGTGTCCTCTATTGCTCTTTCCATTGTGGTTCTTGCTATTTTGTTTATTGACTTCTGCTTTGCCTACTGACCATTCTATTTGCTATACAATTCTGTACCTTTGCCACCATCTTGGTTTTGACCCGGTTTGTTTGATTCCACTTGTCTGTCTGTATCTGTTGTTTGTCCCTCAGTATTGTTTATCTCCTAGTGTTACCCCTCCTTCCTGTCCCAGTCTTGTGTCGGTTTCTGTGTACCAGTGTGAACACTGGTCTATACCTGTATTCCGGTTACTTGTTTGCTCCACCATTCAGCAGCTGCCAGACGAAATAAGTCTTCCCTGTCATCTTGTAGGGTCGCTAAGGGACCGTCAGTTAGGTTCCTGATAGTGGGTTCTCCCTTGCCAAGGCGGTTTATATGCTTTAGGCAGTGCCTAAGCCCGCAGGGACATCACAGGGTGAGTTCTCCACACTTACCTAGTCTTACAACTAGCGCCAAGCCTGGTTGTGGTTGCCCGGTTGCTGGACATGTACTGACAAAATAACCAGCCTTACTTACACTATGGAGGCCATGGAAGCTGTTGTTAGTCAGGTACAGAGTCTGGCTCACATGGTTCAGAATCTGCCTGAACGTATGCAGCAGCAGGAACAGCGCCCTCCCTTTGATTTCAGGTCAGTCTGTGTATGAGCCTAAGGTTAAGCTTCCTGATCTGTTTGCTGGAGACAGAAGAGTTTTTTTCCCTTCAGGGAGAGTTGCAAGCTGTATTTCCGCCTTTGGCCCCAGTCTTCTGGTAATGATGCCCAGAAGGAAGGCATCATCATGTCACTTCTGCGTGGTAGCCCTCAGGAATGGGCATTTTCTTTAGCCCCTGATGCCCCAGAGGTGTCCTCAGTAGACCTTTTCTTTTCAGCCTTCAGGTCTTTTTATGAGGAGTTAGATAAAACCAATTTTGGAGGAGTTCAGGAGGTGGTCCATTCCAAGCGGATGGAATGATAGAGCCTTTAGATGTCAATTTAGATTGGGCCTGTCTGATGCTATTAAAAATCTGTTTGTGGGACATCCTGAGGCTAAGACCTTAGAACAGGCCGTGATTCTAGCAGTCAGAGTAGACAGACGTCATAGGGAACGTAAGCATGAACGTGAGTCTGTTTTTCCTGATCCTTCTTCTCTACCTTCTTCCACTGTCTTACCTGCTCTATCTAAAGAGCCCCTAGAAAATACTGTAGAGCCATGCAAATAGAAGTGGAAGAGCCCATGCAGATTGAACGCAGAGATCTACGTAAGAGGAATGTCCTGTGCTTCTACTGTGGAATCTCCAGTCATTTCATCGAGTCCTGTCCTGTCAGACCTCCGGTGAAGAAGCATCAGTATCTAAGTGATAATCGGGGAGGTCGCTTAGGTGCCCAGGTATCTCAGAAACCTCAGATGAGGTCACCTGTTGTTGCTTCCTTGACTGAGGATAAGATGTCTGACAAGGCCATTGTTGACTCTGAGTCCGAGCACTACAAGTCCATTAACCTTGAGTTATGTGGTATACAAAACTCTGAACCTGTGTCTGTTTTGCCTCCTAAGGTTGATGTGTCTGCTAGTGAGACACATTTATTTACTGTCATCTGTAATAATCAACATCTGGCTCCTTATAACACCCCTGCGGATAAGCTATTTGTACCTTCCCAACACCGGGTCAAGGTTATGGAGGAATGTCATGGTACTACACTTGCTAAACATTCTGGAGTCATTGTTACTAGGAATGTGGTTTCTGAATCTTATTGGTGGCCTAAATGGTCACATGATGTTGAGGAATATGTTGCAACATGTAATAATTGTATTGAGGCCATGGTTTCTAGAGAATGCCCAGTGGAATCCCCTGCTCATCGATCCGTTCATTCTAAACCATGGACACATGTATCTATTAATTTTGTCAAGAATTTACCTTCTTCTCAGGGAATGACAGTAATTTGGGTGGTTATTGACCTTGTATCTAAAATGTGTCATTTCTTTCCACTAGAGAAATTGCCTAATGCCATGGAATTTGCCACTATATTCATTGACAATGTTCTTAAACTGCATTGGGTACCTGAGTCTGTTATTTTTGATCAGGGGGAAACCATTTGTATCTCTGAGTTTCTGGGGTGAGTTCTGTAAAAAGTTGGGGATACAACTGTCTGTCCAGCAGTCTCAGGATGACAGGACTGTGTTCCAATCTGATCAAGACAGTTTATGGGTTGAGCAGTTCCTTAGGAATTTTGTACCTGACTGCCAGGAAAATTGGGGTAAACAGCCAGCTATCGCTGAGTTTGTGTACAATCACCAAGTCTCCCCATCTGCTGCCAAGTCCCCATTTCTCTGCAGTTATGGTTTTGTTCCCCGTTTTTCATGTGTGTCTATTGATCTATGCAGAAACTCGCAGGCAGATGCTGTTGTGTCCAGCCTATGTTCTGTTTGGGCACAAGCCCACAAAAATCTGCTAAGGGCCCAAGATCTTATTTGCATGGGAACAGATGGTGCATCTGTAGTTGAGGGTCCAGTGGCCTCTCATAAAAGGGGGGTACTGTCAGAACTCACAAATTATTCTGATAGGATCAGGTTTCAGGCCTAATGCTGGAAAACCAGACTCCATATCCTGGGAAAGCTGGGTGTGTCTCTGTAATCGTTTTGCCTGCAGGTGCGGTTTGGGTGATGGACGGCTGAGCCAGTCAGTGCTGGGGGCAGTCTCCATTAGTGCCTTATATTCTGCTCAGCCCCTTCATTTGGTGCTGGTTATTGCAGTCTTTCTGTATATCTAGTGCTCTTGCTATTGCGTTTCTTGCTATTCTGTGTACTGACTTCTGCTTTGCCTACTGACCATTCTATTTGCTATCCGATTCTGTACCTTTGCCGCCATCTTGGTTTTGACCCGAAGAACAACCAAATATGAGAAAATGAGGAAAACAACTCATCTCTTTTTCACATAAAACATATAGGGGCAGATTTATCAAGCAGTCTGAAAGTCAGAATATTTCCAGTTGCCCATGGCAACCAATCACAGCTCAGCTTTCATTTCACCAGTGCTCATGAATATTTTAAAGGGGAGCTGTGATTGGTTGCCATGGGCAATTGGAAATATTCTGACTTTCAGACTGCTTGATAAATCTGCCCCATAATCTTTATTAATAAGAAAGGAATGCAGGCAGGCAGCACAGTGAGAAAAAGGGGATTCAATCCGTATGGGTGCCGACTACTTTGGTCTGACCCAAGACCCAGGCACATAAAAGTAGTGGAGGAAGCAGCAGCACTCCGTCTTCCAGTTCAGGATATTTTTATTCACATGTGGTTACAAAGCTATGTTTCAGCTAGCTCAATGTAGCCATTTTCAAGCTTCCTCAGGAAGCGACGGCGAAACGCGCGTCGGGGTTGTCTGGTACAGCGCCACATCTCCTGTTCAATATGCAACCTGGTTGGTAAATACAGCTATTTTGCACGAAGCACTTTATTTTGTCTTGTTTGGTTTATATGACCTCCTACCAGGTTCCATGTTATTTAGATTAGGTTTACGTTATAACCCCTCGTTTACACTTGTAATATATTATATTGATTGACTTGTGTGTTACATTGAAACCTTATGTTTACACTTGTAATGTATTGACTGACTGTGGTTTACAATGTGATTGTACAGGATTGGCGGTGTACTTTTAGTCCACCAGGGATTGATTTTATGGGTTGTTTTTATTGCAGTGATCATATGTGTATTATTATTTTGTTCAATAAAATTTTGTGTTTTCCATATTATGGTATTTATACATATATTTTGTGTACTTTGTTGTACAAGGCCTGTATATAGGTACATATTATTATGCCACTTGCCCGTGTTCCCTTATCTATGTTGGAATGACCACCAGAGAATTAAAATCACGTGTACAAGAACATGTATTGGGGATTCGGGCTGCAGCGGATGTACAAGAACCAGATGCCGCTCAATTGAAACCGATTCCTTGCCACTTCCGGCAATCCTGAAAGCTTTCAAGTAAGAGGAATAGATCATGTGAAAGCTGATTTAAGAGGAGGAGAAATATAAAAGAGATTATTGCAATTGGAAGCCAAATGGATTTGCAGGCTAAATAGCGTTAAACTATGTGGTTTAAATGATGATTTTGGATTCTCATCCTTTCTCATCATCTCTTTTCTGGGTCTTACCAGTGGTAGATGTTGAATGCCCATGGAAACTACACTGATATTGAGGAGCTATGATGTTCAATTAACCCTATAGCTTAGTAAGTCTCTCTCCCAAGTGGTGCTTTGTCGACCATCACATTTGTGATGGACAGGTACTGACAATAGGTAGCCCCAAAATACTGCCCCCTAGTATATAGGTATTCCAAGTTCACTGCCCTTAGTATATAGCAAGTTCCAGTAGACTGCTCCCAGTATATAGGTAGCTACAGCACACTGCCCTCCAGTATACAGGTAGCCCCAGCACACAAGTAGACCCAGAACACTGCCCTCCAGTGTATTTAAGTAGTCCCAGCACACATGCTTCCCAGTCATGGCCGCATCTGCCATGAGGCGAGATGAAAATCTCGGCAGAATGCGGAGTCCTCTGGAGAGCAGCAAAATTAGCCACTTTAATGTGGACTATTCAGGTGCCTGTTGTTGCCCGAATCACCCACCAGATAAATAGCACATGTCTCTTTAAGACACAGGTGTGACTTGAATACGGAGCGATGCAGCACCTTTCCGGACGCCTGTGTCACTGCGTACTATGCAGGGACACAGGTGGTGGGTGATAACGTCACGCCACCCGTGTCTCTGAGCAGAGCCGTGGCTCACAGAAGAGCCACAAAAAGAAGGGAGTCACGTGGCGTGGGAGCATCCTGCCGGCAGGTAAGAATCTGCTTTGGTATTTTTCATGGACAAGGGGCCGAATACTGATATAAGGGATAGAAGTCTGCGTGGGGGGGCTTCTATATACATTTATATGAGGCTGGATTCTACACTGGGGGGGCCTATATACATTTATGTGGGGCCGGATTACATTTATACTGGGGGGAGGCTTCTATATTGTCACAGTTCATAGGGACGGACTGTCAGAGTCTCTTAGGGAAGAGTCAATGGACCCTCTGAACCACCGCGGGAAATGATGGTACTAGCCGACACCTGGGACCGGAGTCTAAGTGGCACCTGGTCTTCACCAGAGCCCCCTGCAAAGCGGGATGGTCTACCAAGGTAGTACGGAGATGCAGCACACAGTCCGAGCCTGGGGTGAGAACAGGAGAACAGCTTGGGAGGAAAAGCTGGAACTCACGGCAGGAACACATGAGCTGGCACACAGTACAGACAGGCAGGAACGGACTTGCACACGGAACAGGCAGGCAGGAACGGATAACAGGAACACTAACACAGGAACACGATACTGGAATCACAGGAACACTGGAAACACAGGGAACACTGGAGGGCTTTCACTTAGCAGGAAACGATGCTGAAGATCCGGCGAGGCAAGAAGGGAGGTGCTGGATTATAAGGCCGAGCTGGATTAACCAGCGCCAATCAGGAGGACGCTGGCCCTATAAGTCTTGAAGAGCCGGCACGCGCGCTCCCTAGGAGCGGGGGACGCGTGCGGCCTAGTTGGACCGGAAGCAGGTTCATGGAGAGATAAGTCCGGACCGGGAGCAGCGGGGACTGTGACACAAAAAGGGGCACGGGTGTGCCCTTGATCTACAACAAGGATCGCGGGTGCATTTGTGACATATATATATATATATTTTTTTAAATGGAGCTGGATACTATATATACGGGGGGTGGGGGTCTGCATATATTTATATGGGGCTGGATCCTGTTTATACTGGGGGGGCTATATACATTTATATGGGGCAGGATACCGTATATACTTGGTGGGGGGGTCTATATATATTTATATGGGGCTGGATTCTGTATATAAGGGGGGGTGTCTGTATATATTCATATGGGGCCGGATACTGATATACTAGGGGTGTCTGTATATATTTATATTGGGCCGGATACTTTTTATACTGTGGGGGAGGGGGGTATGTATGTAACTAAGCTAAACATATATAGCTATATATAAATTAAATAAACTGGGGTGGCTATATGTGAAGCTGTATATAAATGAACTGGAGGGCTTCTAAATACAGGCAGTCCCCGGGTTACATACAAGATAGGGTCTGTAGGTTTGTTCTTAAGTTGAGTTTGTATGTAAGTCGGAACTGTATATTTTATCATTGTAATCCCAGCCAGAACTTTTTTGGTCTCTGTGACAATTGCATTTTAAAAATGTTGGGTTGTCATAAGAATCAATATTAACACTAAAGCTTCATTACAGACACATTTGATAACTGTTATAGCTGATCATTGTAGCCTAGGACTAAAGTACAATAAATTACCAATATCCAGAGGTCCGTTTGTAACTAGGGGTCGTATGTAAGTCGAGTGTTCTTAAGTAGGGGACCGCCTGTATAATAAAACTGGGAGGAAAATCTACCATATATATGGGGCAAGTTAATGCTGTTAAGGCTGCATATCGTCAAACTGAGGGGGATCTAAATATGGGGCAACATATTAATTAAACTGGCACGAACCAAATGGTAGAGAATGTATATAATTAAACTGAGCAGTTGGGCTATATTTTGGGGCCAGATAGTAATTCAACAAGGGTGGTGGACTATATGGGTAAGTAAATAAGTAAACTAGCGAGTTCTGTATACAGGGCTGGATTTCAATAAAACTAGGTGGGGCAGTATATGGAATACAGTATATTACTAGACGGTAGACAGTATACTATTAAGCTGGGAGGGCTGTACGTGTGGGGACAGCTTTTATTTAAGCTGGAGGGGATTTGTATATGGGAGCCGTATATTATTTAATTTGGGCGGTGGATAATGAGGCCTTTAAATATATAAGAGCAGGTCTTTATAAAAATGAATTATATATCCATTAGGGGGTGCTATATATTTACATTGGTCAGGGTAGCACTGTATATAAAATCATATGTAACATAATAACAGGGTGGGATACATTATTTATAGGATAAAATAGATTACTTTTCATCATGTTGGGGGGGGGTCTGTATTTATAAATCAGAGGTGTTGTATATATACCGTATTTTCTGGAATATATAACGCACTTTTTTCCCCCAGAAAATGGGGAAAAAACAGTGGTGCGTCTTATAGTCCGGATGTACTGCAGGAGGGGATGGAGCTGCGCTCTGCCAGCTAATACTGGCAGTAAGCGCAGCCTTTCACAGTGAAGCGCAGTGGTTCTGTTCTGCGCTCCTCCTCTCAGCCCTACACTGCTAGAGGGAATGGAGGGCAGCTAAAGCTGGCAGAGCGCAGCGCTTTCTAACTCTCATATGATGCAGAGGGCAGGCTGGGAGGTAGCTGTGTCCTAATAGGAAGCTTCAGCTTGTCCTGGAGTGCTTCAGGTATCACCCTTGAAGGTAGGATGATACCCCTTTCCTCACTAACTCTTATCTATTAGCTCCACTCTTCAGAGGCAGGGGCTAGTCTCTTCCTGCTCTGGTATGGTATGCTGGCTGAATAGAGTCTGGACTGGGATAACCCAGTCTGCTTCTTCTGATCTGAGCTAGGCTAAAACTAAACTCTTCTGGTGTCCTGCAGACCCTCAGGTCTGACTAGAACTGAGCTCTACTCCCTCCAGGGAGAGACTGCTCTCTAGAACATTCCTGGCCAGGGGTTTTGTAACTTCCCTGGTCAGGTGGTGAATGCTCCTCCAATTACATCTCAGCTTACATTGGATAGAATGCAATACAAGTGATTGGATGACAGATCTTGCATCATACAAAACACTTAACTCCTGCCCTACCAGGCAGGATCTACTACTGCAATGTCCCCTGTGTCCTAGTAGGACAATGTAGTGTGATGTAGTGACATGCTGTGGGACGTATTCGCAAGCACTCCTTCGCCTTGCATCGGCGAGGGTCTTGCATACCCCCGGGGCAATTGAAAGAGCTGCCCTCGGCTTGACTACAGATGGTTTGGGGGGCAGAGGTAGATAAGGGCACTTCTGTGAAGTGCAGGCTACATGATATGTAGGGACAAACCGCCCATGGTCCTGGAGACAGGCACCTGGGTTGGCGTCGGACTAAGACAAAGACATGTAAATGCTAAGTATGACAGTTGGTCGCTAACGCCATTAAACCGAACTGTACAGTAGGAAAGGTGTGGTGTCATGTCCTGTAATCCACTCCTTGCACCAAGGCCTGTATATTTGTTATGTAAACACTTCCTCCCTGGCGACAAATATATAGTGTGTGTATATATGCATTACATTGGCATATGTGACACAATAAGACATTGTACCATGTACAAGTACCTGCCGACTAACAATCTTACCCTTGTATGAGCGGCATCCAGGTGCTATCTCTGTAACACCCCCTGTCCCCTAAGGACCCACAGTTTACAGACTACCCCCACGTGCAAACCTCAGTTTGAGGGATAAGGTAGCGGTCAGGGTTTTACATAGAGACGGTCCGACACAGTCACACTACAATCTGAAAAGCCTATCAAAGGTTAGTGCAAACTACTGACATCTATTGACAGTGTGCAAACATGTTGTAAACTCACATTGGCTTAGGAGCCCAATGGGTACACATCTTAAACGTTACAAACGTTACATAGGAAGGCTACTCAGGGTAGCAGGATATAATGTCTCTTTACCTAAAAAGGAAAAGGCATAAAGAGTGCAAGCAGAATGTCCATACCTAAAAGGAAGGCATTAAGTGCAAGACAATAGCAATGACATAACAACTTTTCCCTGGTAGTATCTGGCAAAAGTCTCACAGAAGGTCTCTAATGACAAAGTCCATCTTCTGGGTACAGCCCTTGATGTGGGGAAAAGTGCCATACAAGAAGCAAAGGGTCTCCTCTATGTGTAGAGGGACAGAGTCCTTTGGTAGGAATCTCTGCTGTGGCAGAGGAAGGGGTGCTATCATACCACATGACAGTAGAAAATCTCTTGACTGAGATAAATAAGGGTGAGAGTCTCAGGACAGTTTCTGGCTCTGTAGGGATAATGGAAATAAATATACAATATGTACACAGTACCTGAAGAAGGCTTTCAGCCCATCAGGGGTTAATCTTGCTGCTCAAGAGCAATGGCTGCAGGCATGGGAGCAGGAACTGCAGCAGGGACATCATCAGCCTGGGTGAAGAAAGCAGTGTTGAGATCTGTCACCTGAAGACATCTGGTGGTAGACACTGGAACTGCTGACATGGAACACCCAGAAGCTGGAGCTGGAACAGCAGGGAGGTCACCTGCGACGGCAGGCATCTCAGCAAAGGAAGGAGACAGGCACTGCTCTGGCTGACCTTCTGTAGCTGGGGGCGCTGTGGAGCGCATGATGATGACCGCAGGAGCTGTAACTTCTTCACTGCTGACAGCTGAAGGATTGTTGTTTCTGGACTGACCTGTAGCTCTTGGGGGCGCTGTTGCGCTGGCGGTGGTAACCTCTGTAGCTGGCAGGGCGTTCTCACCTGACAGCCTGGGCCTCTTAGCAGGTGGTCCTGGACACTCCGCAGGACGGTCAGCAGCATTAGATAAGGGGTCAGGCCCCTTTAAGAGAGTCCCTTTTGTAGCCGGGCCTCCTATGGGGAGATGTTGGCCCTCTGCAGGGAGGCCGGACTGTACCCCAGCCAGGGCTAAGGGAGATATAGTGACCTGGGAGCCATGGTACTCACATCCGCGGTGGTCCTCAGGAGGTCCGGAATCGGAGGAGGCAGCCGCTGTGGAGAATCCGCCATTGGAGACTGCGTACAGGAGACAGCAGTAAGCGGTGCAGCAGATGAAGGTGCCCGAGGCTCGGGGACAGACCATGTGACACTTGGTTCCTTATTTCGGAGGCTGTGTGGCATGTCGGCAGGACAGGAGACAGCACGTGGAGAAATCCAAGATGGCCGATTAACCTCTCTGATGCTGGATGGCGGCTGCGCTGACTCTGAGGTACCTCGTGGGCTCTCACTGGCGTTGCAGCACGGGAGAGTTTCGCGCCAGAGGGCGGAGCTTGAGTCTTTCCCGCCAGGAGCTGTGGCGGGCTGAATCTTCTGCTGCGCCACAGCGCGCTGAGGCAGGATTCGTGCCATATGCGCAGGGGGCGGAGCTAAGTGATGCCTCTGGGTTTTCCCGCCAGTGAAGGTTTTGGCGGGCTGGAATTACTTGCTGCGCCACAGTTTCGTGAGGTAAATGCTTCAGGCCCGGCAGCGCCGGATGTAGCAGAGCTGACAAAGTTCTTTGCAGGGGTTAACCTCTTGAGTGCTGGAGCGGTGCTCGACAGCACGTGGCAGCAGTAATACAGTTCAATGCAGACACACACAATCACTTGGGGCCTAAACCCGAATGGCAGCAGGGTTAGGCAGCACAGTCTTTTCAATAAAGGATAGTCCTTAATGCCGGAATAAGGCACAGAAGTATCAATCCTGTTCGTGACGCCACTTGCAACATCCCCCACCGGGGCCTAGCCTTTTCTCCGGGCCTGGAGTCAGCCAGGGCCCGCAGTACCTGAGTGGCTGGCGGTTGCGGCCTAGGCACGCTATGGGAGGTAGCTGTGTCCTAATAGGAAGCTTCAGCTTGTCCTGGAGTGCTTCAGGTATCACCCTTGAAGGTAGGATGATACCCCTTTCCTCACTAACTCTTATCTATTAGCTCCACTCTTCAGAGGCAGGGGCTAGTCTCTTCCTGCTCTGGTATGGTATGCTGGCTGAATAGAGTCTGGACTGGGATAACCCAGTCTGCTTCTTCTGATCTGAGCTAGGCTAAAACTAAACTCTTCTGGTGTCCTGCAGACCCTCAGGTCTGACTAGAACTGAGCTCTACTCCCTCCAGGGAGAGACTGCTCTCTAGAACATTCCTGGCCAGGGGTTTTGTAACTTCCCTGGTCAGGTGGTGAATGCTCCTCCAATTACATCTCAGCTTACATTGGATAGAATGCAATACAAGTGATTGGATGACAGATCTTGCATCATACAAAACACTTAACTCCTGCCCTACCAGGCAGGATCTACTACTGCAATGTCCCCTGTGTCCTAGTAGGACAATGTAGTGTGATGTAGTGACATGCTGTGGGACGTATTCGCAAGCACTCCTTCGCCTTGCATCGGCGAGGGTCTTGCATACCCCCGGGGCAATTGAAAGAGCTGCCCTCGGCTTGACTACAGATGGTTTGGGGGGCAGAGGTAGATAAGGGCACTTCTGTGAAGTGCAGGCTACATGATATGTAGGGACAAACCGCCCATGGTCCTGGAGACAGGCACCTGGGTTGGCGTCGGACTAAGACAAAGACATGTAAATGCTAAGTATGACAGTTGGTCGCTAACGCCATTAAACCGAACTGTACAGTAGGAAAGGTGTGGTGTCATGTCCTGTAATCCACTCCTTGCACCAAGGCCTGTATATTTGTTATGTAAACACTTCCTCCCTGGCGACAAATATATAGTGTGTGTATATATGCATTACATTGGCATATGTGACACAATAAGACATTGTACCATGTACAAGTACCTGCCGACTAACAATCTTACCCTTGTATGAGCGGCATCCAGGTGCTATCTCTGTAACACCCCCTGTCCCCTAAGGACCCACAGTTTACAGACTACCCCCACGTGCAAACCTCAGTTTGAGGGATAAGGTAGCGGTCAGGGTTTTACATAGAGACGGTCCGACACAGTCACACTACAATCTGAAAAGCCTATCAAAGGTTAGTGCAAACTACTGACATCTATTGACAGTGTGCAAACATGTTGTAAACTCACATTGGCTTAGGAGCCCAATGGGTACACATCTTAAACGTTACAAACGTTACATAGGAAGGCTACTCAGGGTAGCAGGATATAATGTCTCTTTACCTAAAAAGGAAAAGGCATAAAGAGTGCAAGCAGAATGTCCATACCTAAAAGGAAGGCATTAAGTGCAAGACAATAGCAATGACATAACAACTTTTCCCTGGTAGTATCTGGCAAAAGTCTCACAGAAGGTCTCTAATGACAAAGTCCATCTTCTGGGTACAGCCCTTGATGTGGGGAAAAGTGCCATACAAGAAGCAAAGGGTCTCCTCTATGTGTAGAGGGACAGAGTCCTTTGGTAGGAATCTCTGCTGTGGCAGAGGAAGGGGTGCTATCATACCACATGACAGTAGAAAATCTCTTGACTGAGATAAATAAGGGTGAGAGTCTCAGGACAGTTTCTGGCTCTGTAGGGATAATGGAAATAAATATACAATATGTACACAGTACCTGAAGAAGGCTTTCAGCCCATCAGGGGTTAATCTTGCTGCTCAAGAGCAATGGCTGCAGGCATGGGAGCAGGAACTGCAGCAGGGACATCATCAGCCTGGGTGAAGAAAGCAGTGTTGAGATCTGTCACCTGAAGACATCTGGTGGTAGACACTGGAACTGCTGACATGGAACACCCAGAAGCTGGAGCTGGAACAGCAGGGAGGTCACCTGCGACGGCAGGCATCTCAGCAAAGGAAGGAGACAGGCACTGCTCTGGCTGACCTTCTGTAGCTGGGGGCGCTGTGGAGCGCATGATGATGACCGCAGGAGCTGTAACTTCTTCACTGCTGACAGCTGAAGGATTGTTGTTTCTGGACTGACCTGTAGCTCTTGGGGGCGCTGTTGCGCTGGCGGTGGTAACCTCTGTAGCTGGCAGGGCGTTCTCACCTGACAGCCTGGGCCTCTTAGCAGGTGGTCCTGGACACTCCGCAGGACGGTCAGCAGCATTAGATAAGGGGTCAGGCCCCTTTAAGAGAGTCCCTTTTGTAGCCGGGCCTCCTATGGGGAGATGTTGGCCCTCTGCAGGGAGGCCGGACTGTACCCCAGCCAGGGCTAAGGGAGATATAGTGACCTGGGAGCCATGGTACTCACATCCGCGGTGGTCCTCAGGAGGTCCGGAATCGGAGGAGGCAGCCGCTGTGGAGAATCCGCCATTGGAGACTGCGTACAGGAGACAGCAGTAAGCGGTGCAGCAGATGAAGGTGCCCGAGGCTCGGGGACAGACCATGTGACACTTGGTTCCTTATTTCGGAGGCTGTGTGGCATGTCGGCAGGACAGGAGACAGCACGTGGAGAAATCCAAGATGGCCGATTAACCTCTCTGATGCTGGATGGCGGCTGCGCTGACTCTGAGGTACCTCGTGGGCTCTCACTGGCGTTGCAGCACGGGAGAGTTTCGCGCCAGAGGGCGGAGCTTGAGTCTTTCCCGCCAGGAGCTGTGGCGGGCTGAATCTTCTGCTGCGCCACAGCGCGCTGAGGCAGGATTCGTGCCATATGCGCAGGGGGCGGAGCTAAGTGATGCCTCTGGGTTTTCCCGCCAGTGAAGGTTTTGGCGGGCTGGAATTACTTGCTGCGCCACAGTTTCGTGAGGTAAATGCTTCAGGCCCGGCAGCGCCGGATGTAGCAGAGCTGACAAAGTTCTTTGCAGGGGTTAACCTCTTGAGTGCTGGAGCGGTGCTCGACAGCACGTGGCAGCAGTAATACAGTTCAATGCAGACACACACAATCACTTGGGGCCTAAACCCGAATGGCAGCAGGGTTAGGCAGCACAGTCTTTTCAATAAAGGATAGTCCTTAATGCCGGAATAAGGCACAGAAGTATCAATCCTGTTCGTGACGCCACTTGCAACATCCCCCACCGGGGCCTAGCCTTTTCTCCGGGCCTGGAGTCAGCCAGGGCCCGCAGTACCTGAGTGGCTGGCGGTTGCGGCCTAGGCACGCTATTAGGGATAATACAGTAATTCTGAGGTAATTAGCAGCAGTAAATCCTGCCTGAACAGGCAGTAGTTAATTGGTTGTAAGTTTCTACCAATTGTATTTCACCATGTACACTGGCGTGGGATTGGAGAGTTAGCCACCACCTGACCAGGTCTAGGTCTAGGTCTCTTAGTTCCAAGGTCTTAACACTAGAGCACATGCTCTTACCAGAACACACAGTGAGTGAAGAGAGAGTCAGTGTCAGTCCACCATCAGGGCTGACACTCAGCTAATCCCAGGACCAGAGTCTGAAGACTCAAAGCTGGAGCTTCCACATCTGGACACAGCTCCATCCCAGCCTGCATCTACTACCAGGCTGGTGAAACATTCCTGAGGACCCTCTCCATGACCACTCCGGTACCAGTTCTGCTGTGATATCGTTTAGGCCTGTTGCCTGCAGTTGTTCTAATAAATGCTCTCCATCCATTAGCCAGGGACATATACAGACATTAAGGGGCTGCCCCAGGGAGATCCAATACACCAGCCTCTCTCTCCATATTTCTTGCACACACCACCTGCTGGACACTTTATAGACACGAATGTCTGACTGATGATATGGCTTTTACATATCAAGAAAGCAATTATGAATTTAATAGATGTACGTATATTGGTAAATGACCTAATAACCTGCCACCACACTAACAAACATGTTAGACATTTACAGCTAAAAAAGTGTGGTCACAAAAGGCAGGAGAGTAACTTTAGGGGTGCAGTCACAACTGGGATCAAGAGGCTTAGTGGGTCCATAAGGTGTCTTTTCTATATGAGAAGACTAGTACTTATAGTCGGGAACCTGGCACAGACTTTGCATTGGGGCCCATCAGCTTCAAGATACACCACTGACAAAAGGGTTATATCAGTAGTGGGTCTCCAGTGGAGGAGACCACAAAGTGACTAAGGACCCTGCGGGTGGCCCCATAGGTAAGGCAGACCAACTAAAACTATAAACTTGCCTAAAGCTATTAGCCATAAAGAATGAATGTTATCTGCATCTTTAAGACTCAGATACAATTGATCTATGAGGGAGCAGTGCAGCAGCGATAAGTCTACCTGTTCCCTTTGTAGGACACAGATGGCGCTGTATATAGATTCAATAATGGTGCTATCCCTAGGTTCATTAGGTAGGTTCGGTAAATAGATAAATTAGGAGGTGCTATATATAGATTGCTTGGGTGGGTGCTGTACATTTATACGTGAATGTTGTAAATAATTATAAAATATATTATTAATCATAATTTATTAGAAGTCATTGGGATGAAGAGTCATTCTGAAATTCTCTGCCTGATTGATCAAGAGGTGCCATATTGCAGGGGGAGCTATAAACTCCACAAACTGAAGTCATCATATCTAAATATATTGTAATTACGCATATGTTCTGCAGATCATCTGAGGAGAACTGGTGTGTGTTTATTAGGAAATCTCCTACAAAAATCAAGCAAGATAAACCAGTGACACTCATAGATCCTCATAATCAATCACACTCTTAGATCCTCACAACCAGAGACACCCATGGATCCTCACAACCAGGGACACCTATGGTTCCTCACAACCAGGGACACCTATGGATCCTCACAACCAGGGACACCTATGGATCCTCACAACCATGGACACCTATGGATCCTCACAACCTATGGATCCTCACACCTATGGATCCTCACAACCAGGGACACTCATAGATCCTCACGACCAGGGATCTCCCGAAGCCACACCACCAATCACTCCCTGGCCACTCCCTGGCCACATATTATAATTATAAAAATCATCTTCTCAATAATAAAAAAATATTTTTTTTTAGCCAAGTTGGGGTTTGAACTCAGAACCAGCACAGTCCATGTGCCATAATGACACAGTTCCTCTATCCACTGAGCTATAAGCTCAGTGACTATGTAGCTGAGGATTTTTGGTAACTAAGAGCTGTTACTGTTACACTGTGACCAAGACTTAATGCAATGATATATAGAGAGGGATCTTCTCAGAGATTATTATTGTAATTATGGAGACAATTATTATTTTTACTATTATTATGCAGATGATTATTATTATTTTTACAATTATTAATAATCGTCTTCATAATAATAAAAATAATACAATTTATAATAATAATTGTCTTTATAATTACAATGATTATCTCTGAGAACATCCCTCTCTATATCATTGCATTAAGTCTGTGTCACAGTGTAACAGTACCAGTTACCAGCTCTTAGTTACCAAAAATCCGCAGCTAGATAATCACTGAGATCATAGTTCAGTGGGTAGAGGCAAGGTCTGGGGATCAAATCCTGTGCTGGGCAAAAATGTATTTAATTGAACCTTGTGTTTGGGGAAGCCCTAGGTAGACACCATATATGGACAGATGGTGATCTGAACCTGATGACATGGTCCCTGCTCTCCACTAACCCGACACATCTCTCAAAAAGATTACCTGCCCGATGTCTGTAGAAGCCATTCAGTACAGCAGGTTCAGGCTTTGAAAGTATATACAAGGCGGGATACAGAGCCGGGACAACCCCAGCCAGTGTGGGACCTGGAGGGAATATCCGGGACAATCTACGAGCTGCCAGTGACGACTCATCTTCTAAAATTATGCTGATGAACAAGAAGTGCTCTGGTAACACCACCCGTGTTGTAGCTTTACTGGCTGTTCAGGAGCATTTCCCACTGTGTGCTAAAACTAGTGATATTATATCAGGCAGAGGGAGGGCAAAGGCTGAGCAGAGGTATATATAAGTTATAAGTTGATTTTAGAAAGAAGGAGGCCATGGATAACGAATATAAAAAGATTACCACAGTCACGGTCTCTGGATCTATGAGTAAGTGTCCCAGGTTTATCATGATGGATTGTGATGGTAGATTTCCTTTAAATTCATATTTAATTTTGTTTATTGATATATTTTTTATTTATTTATTTATTTTGAGTGGGGCTTAAAACTGACTTTTGTGATATTGACTCATGATATGTATCTTAATCCCTAGGTTAAATAAAGCCCAATTAAACTTTGTATCTTTACTCATAATAGAAGGCTCAGGAAAGCCTTTATACTGAATATGCCCCCATGTGTATTTATATTTATCTATATGTGTCCTCTTAGATTCTCTTACTTACATGCATGTCTATGTGGTAGAGGTGCGCTTTATTTTCATTTGTAGACTCCATTCTTCCTGACTGAGGCAACTTATCTGAATAATATTAAGATTTCTAAAACAGAAATACAAAGTGTTATGTATGAATGACACAAATATATATATATATTATATTCTACAATCAAGAGGAGGCCACCTACAGTAAATTGCCATAATCTACTTACACCTCTCACCAGTTCAGGGTATGCTGGGAGACATGGTGCACATTGATAGCACTAAACTAGTCATTATCTTGTAGCTGGGAAAAGACCTTCTTCAATCAAACCCTTTAAATCACAATACAATAGAGAGGGGCACATAGATCGCTCCTTGTGATGAGCTGCTCCTGCTTTTTTAAATTCAGTTGTATTTGTCTCCTTAAGGTGCAGATACGAGTGAATAAAGTAATGGCGCAGCAATGCTACAGTCGCTGTAATTAGATTTTACTTGAAACCTTTTCTATGATATTGATAAGATTATAGAATAGTAATGGGAAGTCCAGTTCTGCTTAGTGAGACTGATCATTAGGCTCCACTCACTAAGAAGAGCCATCTCTTCTGCCTCTTGACGGCTCCCTATTAAATATATAATAGAAAGCCTCAGTCCAGCCAGCCACTCCACTCTTTACCCGATTTTATCGTGAGCCGCTTCAGATTAAGTGAGTTATCGGTAGCCGACTTCCGTCATTCACACGAAATAGATGGCTCTTCATGCCCATCACTACTATGAGAAAATCTTTGGCATACTGCAGGAGAATAGTTACAACTGGAGTGGCCTGTTGACATTAGGACATGCATATTTCATTATTAGGTACCGGTAGACTCTGTACACACTAATATCATGTTTCTGATCTAACTAATTTATTAGGATCTTGTGAAAATCGATTTTAAATAGAGATAGGCATAGAGATTTGTGCTGTTGTACCATATGAAATTACATATAATATACTGTAGAGGGCTCTACAACTTATTACTGGCTAATTATTCAATTCAATCCTTAGACTTCAGAATAAAAGTAAAAACATACCTAGTGCTGTCCCATATACACCGCCTCTACAGACTTACTTCCCAGAATGGAGACTAGAGACTGTGATGTCATCATGTAGAACACTGACCTATTAAAGGGATTCTCTGTGTAAGTCTACATGAAATTGTATCATATTACAACCCAAATCTGTCAAATCCCGTGAAGCCCAAAAGGGTACGAGACATTTTGCTTTAATATTTAACCATTTCCATATATCATTATTACATTCACACATAAAGTTCCATCCGAATCCAACAACTTCTTCTTCTTTGTGCTGCATTATTTTATATTGTAAATGAATGTAAGTTGTGATTACTTCTTCTTCAACCTCTTTACCTTGTTACAAGACTGCAGTTTTATTACATAATGTCATATAAAAATCACCCAGGGAGCCTATGGGTTGCTGCACAACATATGATTAATCTGTGAACAGGAGAAGGGGGAGGGGGTAATTCTGGTTTGTACGTTTTGTGTTGTAAAAATGTGAAAAATGTTCAAAAAAATTGCATCTGATAAAAAAAAAAGAAACAGGGATTTCCACATTAGATTTATAAGAAGGCAACACTACTGGTATAAGGCAATACAACATTAGATGTATAAGGAGGCAGTACAACACTAGATGTATAAGAAGGCAGTACAACCAGGGGCGCACCAGCCATGAGGCGAGTTGAGACTTTCACCTCAGGGCGGTGCGCCTCCTGCTGATGGAGAGGCGGCATTTTGCACGCTGCCAGGCTGCGCCGCTACTACTTACAATAGTACTTGCATCATTCAGATGCAAGTACCATTGCTGACAGCACCGCGCAGGACGTCCTGTGCGGCGCTGCTGTGACATAGGAAGTGCTTACTAGCGCTTCCTGTGTCACTAGCACAGAGGCAGCCTGGAGGAGCGAACAGGAGGAGGAGCGAGGAGGGGGAGTGTGAGCGCCACATTCAAAGATGTGGCTGATCTCCCTGGAGTTGCAGGCCCCGGAAGAGCTGACAGGAGAAGCCCAGCCCACCAGCCCGGGCCTCCTGCACAGAGGAGACTGCTCCATAGGCCTCCCTGATGTATCCACTGCCTGACCTGGACCTGCTGCTGTATACCAGGTAAGTGTAATGTATATGCAACATCCCCTACCGGGGCCTAGCCTTTTCTCGGGGCCTGGAGTCAGCCGGGGCCCGCAGTACCTGAGTGGCTGGCGGTTGCGGCCTAGGCACGATAGTGTCACGGTGCTTGGTATGGGGGAACCGGAGGACTGTCCTACAGCCTGGCAGGTCTCCAGTAGGGTGGTGTTGGCAAGAAATGATGAGGGAGAGGCTGCTGTAGCGGATCTCCCTGGGGCAACCCTTTGGTGTCTAGAGTATGAGTCTCTGTGTAGTGGACAGGGTGCCTGTGATGAGGGCAGCCGTAGTAGCAGGGACCAGACGGAGGCAGAGGTTGAACGAAAACAACTTACAGTTCTTTATTGGAACCGCAGCAACGTGCCTTTAACAGAATGGTGGAGTACTGAGATGCAGTTGGAGGAAGCCACAGGAGGTAGATCGCCAGCCTGGATGCAGAGGGCAGGCCGGGAGGTAGCTGTGTCCTAATAGGAAGCTTCAGCTTGTCCTGGAGTGCTTCAGGTATCACCCTTGAAGGTAGGATGATACCTCTTTCCTCACTAACTCTTATCTATTAGCTGCACTCTGGCTGAATAGAGTCTGGACTGGGGTAACCCAGTCTGCTTCTTCTGATCTAAGCTAGGCTAAAACTAAACTCTTCTGGTGTCCTGCAGACCCTCAGGTCTGACTAGAACTGAGCTCTTCTCCCTCCTGGGAGAGACTGCTCTCTAGAACATTCCTGGCCAGGGGTTTTGTAACTTCCCTGATCAGGTGGTGGCTGCTCCTCCAATTACATCTCAGCTTACATTAGACAGAATGCAATACAAGTGATTGGATGACAGATCTTGAATCATACAAAACACTTAACTCCTGCCTTGCCAGGCAGGAGCTACCACTGCAATGTCCCCTGTGTGATGTGATGACATGCTGTGGGACGTATTCGCAAGCACTCCTTCGCCTTGCATCGGCGAGGGTGTTGCATATATGTGTGTGTGTTCTCTGTTTATATGTGTTTTGTCATGTGTATATGTGTGTAAAACATGTCATGTGTGTGTATTTAGAGGTATAACATGTAAACATGTAACAGGTATGACATGTAATAGCTGTATATATAGGTGTAATCCTTATGTATGTAGAGGTATGACATGTAATAGCTGTATATATATATAGATGTAATGCATGTATATATAGAGGTATGACATGTAATAGCTGTGTGTGTATATGTATATGCAACATCCCCCACCGGGGCCTAGCCCTTTGAGGTGAGGCCTGGAGACAGCCGGGGCCCGCGGTACCGGAGTGGCTGGCGGTTGCGGCCTAAGCACGCTATTGTCACGGTGCTTGGTACGGGGGAACCGGAGGGCTGTCCTACCGCCTGGCAGGTCTCCAGCAGGGTGGTGTTGGCAAGAAATGATGAGGGAGAGGCGGATCTCCCAGGGGCAACCCCTTAATGTCCCGAGTGTGAGTCTCTGGGTGATGGACAGGGTGCCGGTGATGAAGGCAGCCGTATTAGCAGGGACCAGACGGAGACAGAAGTTGAAGAAAACAACTTACAGTTCTTTATTTGAACCGCAGGAACCGCAGCAAACGTGCCTTTAACAAGATGGTGGAGTACTGGAGAGGTATTTGGAGGGAGCCACAGGATGTAGTTCACCAGCCTGGATGTAGAGGGCAGGCTGGGAGGCAGCTGTGTCCTTAGAGGAGGCTTCAGCTCGGTCCTGGATCTCTTCAGGTATCACCCTTGAAGGTAGGATGATACCCCTTTCCTCACTACACTAACTCTAGTCTTATCCTCCACTTCAGGCAGGGGCTAGGCTCTTCCTGCACTGGTCTGGTGTGCTAGAGACTCTGAGCTACTGCTCAGCTAACTATTCTCTGCTTGCGTCCTGCAGACCCAGAGGGCCTGACTAGGACCGGTCTCTTCTCCCTTCTGGGAGAGACTGCTCTCCTGTCTCTCCTGAGAGAGACTTCTCTCGGAGTCTTCTCTAGAACATTCCTGGCCAGGGGTTTTATTATCTCCCTTTGGTCAGGTGGTGGCTGCTCCTCCAATTACTTCTCAGTTCACAGAGACAGGATGTAACACAGACATTGGTTGACATAATTACATCACAAATTAACTTCTGCCTTGCCAGGCAGGATTAACCACTGCAATGTCCCCTGTGTGATGTGGTGACACGTTATGGGGCTTATTCGCAAGCACCCACTCGCCATTGCATCGGCGAGGGTGTTGCATATATATATATATATGTAATGCTTGTGTATATAGAGGTTTAACATGTTATAGCTGTATATATAGGTGTAATGTATATGACATGTAATAGCTGTATATATATATAGGTGTAATGCGTGTGTATATAGAAGTATGACTTGTAATAGCTGTATATATAGGTGTAATGTATTCTATATGTGTGTATATAGAGGTATAACATGTAATAGGTGTGGGTATATATAGGTGCCATGTATGTGTATATGCAGGTATACCATGTAAAGGGTGTAGATATAGGTGTAATGCGTGTATACTGTATATACAGGTATAACATGAAATAGGTTTATGTATATGTGTGTGTAATTTGTGATGTGTGTGTGATATATATATGTATACAGTAATTGCTTTCTGTTGGGGGGAGCTGTATACAGTCATTGCTGGCGTGGGAGGTATATTACTGTTCCCTGTCTGGACTACATTCAATGGGGGCCCTGGCTGTATATGTTTTCTACTACATGACGGTACTCTATGAATTTTATACTACATGGCTGTACACTGTATCTATCTTGTACTACATGGTGGTACTCTGTATGTATTTTGCATCAATTTATTTTCACACCAAACCAATATGATGGATCTGGTCCTGACACTCCCTTATAAATGGCGGGGGGGCGTCTCTCTATGGCTCGCCTCAGGCAGCAGACAGGCTTGGTAAGCCCCTGAGTACAACACTAGATGTATAAGGAGGCAGTACAACACTAGATGTATAAGAAGGCAGTACAACATTAGATGTATAAGAAGGCAGTACAACACTAGATGTATAAGAAGGCAGTACAATACTAGATGTATGAGAAGGCAGCACAACACTAGATGTATAAGGAGGCAGTACAACACTAGATGTATAAGAAGGCAGCACAGCACTAGATGTATAAGAAGGCAGTACACCACTAGATGTATAAGAAGGCAGTACAACACTAGATGTATGAGAAGGCAGTACAACACTAGATGTATAAGGAGGAAGTACAACACTAGATGTATAAGAAGGCAGTACAACACTAGATGTATAAGGGGGCAGCACAACACTAGATGTATAATGAGGCAGTACAACACTAGATGTATAAGGAGGCAGTACAACACTAGATGTATAAGAAGGCAGTACAACACTAGATGTAAAGGAAGACAGTACAACACCAGATGTGTAAGAAGGCAGTACAACACTATATGTATAAGGAGGCAGTACAACAAAAGCTATATAAGAAGGCAGTACATAACTAGATGTATAAGGAGGCAGTACAACACTAGATGTATAAGGAGGCAGTACAAAACTAGATGTATAAGGAGGCAGTACAACACTAGATGTATAAGAAGTCAGTACAACACTAGATGTATAAGAAAGCAGCACAACACTAGATGTATAAGAAGGAAGTACAACACTAGATGAATAAGGAGGCAGTACAACACTAGATGTATAAGAAGGCAGTACAAAACTAGATGTATGAGAAGGCAGCACAACACTAGATGTATAAGGAGGCAGTACAACACTAGATGTATAAGAAGGCAGTACAACACTAGATGTATAAGTAGGCAGTACAACACTAGATGTATAAGAAGGCAGTACAACACTAGATGTATGAGAAGGCAGTACAACACTAGATGTATAAGAAGGCAGTACAACACTAGATGTATAAGAAGGCAGTACAACTCTAGATGTATAAGAAGGTAGTACAAGACTAGATGTATAAGAAGGCAGTACAACACTAGATGTATAAGAAGGCAGTACACCACTAGATGTTTAAGAAAGCAGCAGAACACTAGATGTATAAGAAGGCAGTACAACACTAGATGTATAAGAAGCAGTGCAACACTAGATGTATAAGAAGGCAGTACACCACTAGATTTAAAAGAAGGCAGCACAACACTAGATGTATAAGGAGGCAGTACAACACTAGGTGTATAAGAAGGCAGTACAACACTAGATGTATAAGGAGGCAGTACAACACTAAATGTATAAGAAGGCAGTACAACACTAGATGGCCTGGAGTCAGCCGGGGCCCGCAGTACCTGAGTGGCTGGCGGTTGCGGCCTAAGCACGCTTGTGTCACGGTGCTTGGTATGGGGAACCGGAGGGCTGTCCTACAGCCTGGCAGGTCTCCAGCAGGGTGGTGTTGGCAAGAAATGATGAGGGAGAGGCTGCTATAGCGGATCTCCCTGGGGCAACCCTTTGGTGTCTAGAGTATGAGTCTCTGTGTGGTGGACAGGGTGCCCGTGATGGTGACAGCCGTAGTAGCAGGGACCAGACGGAGGCAGAGGTTGAACGAAAACAACTTACAGTTCTTTATTGGAACCGACAGGAACCGCAGCAATGTGCCTTTAACAGAATGGTGGAGTACTGAGATGCAGTTGGATGAAGCCACAGGAGGTAGATCGCCAGCCTGGATGCAGAGGGCAGGCTGGGAGGTAGCTGTGTCCTAATAGGAAGCTTCAGCTTGTCCTGGAGTGCTTCAGGTATCACCCTTGAAGGTAGGATGATACCCCTTTCCTCACTAACTCTTATCTATTAGCTCCACTCTTCAGAGGCAGTCTCTTCTAGTGTCTTGCAGACCCTCAGGTCTGCCTGGAACTGAACTCTAGAACATTCCTGGCCAGGGGTTTTATTACTCCCACTGGTCAGGTGGTGGCTGCTCCTCCAATTACATCTCAGCTTACATTGGACAGAATGCAATACAAGTGATTGGACGACAGATCTTGCATCATACAAAACACTTAACTCCTGCCTTGCCAGACAGGATCTACTACTGCAATGTCCCCTGTGTCCATAGTTCCAGAAGTTTTCTACGGTTGAAAAGACACTTGCAATCCAGTTCAACCAAGGGCACGGGAAAGGAAAAAGGGATGGAGAGGAAGGGATTTAGGGGAAACAATTCTATATAAAATAACCTCAATTGTATATTAGGTGTAAAAAAGGCATCTAGATGAGTAGCGAACATGCGCTCCGAGCTTGATGCTCGGGCGAGCATTAGGGTCTCGGAATGCCGTTGCCGGACGAATACTTCGCCCGCTCTGCAGAAAAATGGCAGCTCCCGCCGTTGTGCTTTTTGAGCGGCCAGAAACCGAGCAATAACAGCAGAGACTCTGCACTCCACACAGCATGACGTGGTACCCTTACAAAGTCGCGATAGCAGTGGTGGCTGGCCAGATCAGGTGACCCTTGGGATAGGAATAGCCGCTGCCCGCGCTGATCGGATCATTCTGTGTCTGGATGCAGCTAGGAGAGAGCTGTGCGGTCAGGAAAGCGTTAAGGGTTGTTATATTAGCTATGTTAGGCAGGGTGATTCTCAAAGAACCAACAGGCCCTTCTTAGGTTGCTACAATTAAACCGTTTTACTTTTGTTTATTTTAATTTGCATCTAGTAAAAACTACCATTTGTGAGGAATTAGGCAGGGGGACTTGCGACAGTTGGTGTTTAGCTTTCGTGTCCACATATCCAAAGCAAAGACCGAAGTTAAGTGGGAAAATTAGTAGGGGTTGGATTCCCATTAGGCATAACTCAGTGTCATATCATCTGCATAGTAGTGTGCTTGCATATTGGCTTAGAAAATAAGCCATAGGAGAAAATACAAAGGGGAGCTTACTTACGCCTTACAGTAGGTCCTATATTATTTGATTCTGGTTTGATTTTCTGTGGTTGGCTGTACTTCGCAGTGCATTGTACTAGCCAATGAGCCAATTTTAGTGAGACCTTGCGACGCTGTGTTCTGCGCTAGTGACGCACATATCGCCAGCTAATACTGGCAGTAAGCGCAGCCTTTCACAGTGAAGCGCAGCGGTTCTGTTCTGCGCTCCTCCTCTCAGCCCTACACTGCTAGAGGGAATGGAGGGCAGCTAAAGCTGGCAGAGCGCAGCGCTTTCTAACTCTCATATATATCCAGGTCCTCCAGCTTGGTGGTAGAGCAGCAGCAGTGGAGAGAGAGGGGAGGAGAAAGGCACTGACTCTGGCCAATCCCTGCTCGGCTTGAAAGTAGTCTAGGAGGTTCAGAGTGTAGACAAAAGATGAAGGCTGCCAGCAGTGTGTGAGAAGTGGAGCCTGTACATTGCTGCAGTGTCTGACCTGTAGCTTCTCTCCAGACAGGATCAGATAAGTGATAAGTGCTCCCTGCCCCCAGATCTCTGCTCTCACACTCTTAACCCCTTGTTGCCTGGTATGTAGAGGCTGCTGTCTTGTGAAGGTACCTTACCCCACAGACCAAGCTCTTGTGGCCATTATACAAGCACTGTCACCTCCTGTGTCCCCTCCTC
>WNYA01001259.1:9160-25216 GCA_019512145.1 Engystomops pustulosus | reverse complement strand
GCTTGTATAATTGCCCAAGAGCTTGGTCTAGTGCGGGTAACGGTACCTTCACAAGACACAGCCTCTACATAGACCAAGCAACATGGATAAGTAGTGTGAAGCCTAGATCGGGGCAGAGGGAGGGCAATTAGGCGATTAGAGCCCTGTATCCTGTTCTGACAAGCACTGTCACCTCCTTTGTCCCCTCCTCCTCATAGATTGTAAGCTCTTGTGGCCATTATACAAGCACTGTCACCTCCTGTGTCCTCTCCTCCTCATAGATTGTAAGCTCTTGTAACCATTGTACAAGCACTGTCCCCTCCTGTGTCCCCCTCCTCATAGATTGTAAGCTCTTGTGACCATTGTACAAGCCCTGTCACCTCCTGTGTCCCCTCCTCCTCATAGATTGTAAGCTCTTGTGACCATTGTAGAAGCACTGTCAACGCCAGTGCCCCTCCTCCTCATAGATTGTAAGCTCTTGTGACCATTGTCACATATACTCATACCTATACAGCCCTGGTAACTCTTGAGACCCCCTGACTACGTACCAACATAATTCTATCTAAAGATAGACGGCGGTGCCCGGGAGAGGGGGGGTGAGCGCTGCTCGCCCCTGCCCTTATCCAAAGAGAAACATGGCTGCACTGCACAGCCCAGTTACTTTATTAAATATTTTAGTATACTATTTGGGGAAACATTTTTTTTATAAGTGTTATATATGGGGATTTCCTACCTTGTCATTAACCTACACCTGCTAATACAAGTGTGTATAGGGGCGGAACCCTTTGTTAATCACGTGTTTCCTTTTCCCTATATACCTGTCTCTGCATTTTCTTATCCTTTAGGTATGACTAAGGACCCATGTGGGGGTCTGAAACGCGTTACCGTTTTTTTCTTCCTGTGATCACATTTTAACATGTTTTATGTTTAAATAAACTTTTGCATTTTTACCTACTTTTTGCCATAACTACTATAATACTGCCCCCTATGTACAAGAATATAACTACTATAATACTGCCCGCTATGTACAAGAATATAACTACTATAATACTGCCCCTATGTACAGGAATATAACTACTATAATACTGCCCCCTATGTACAAGAATATAACTACTATAATACTACCCCGTCTTATGGTCCAGTGCGTCTTATAGTCCGAAAAATACGGTAATTGATTGGTGTGCTGTGCATGCTATAATTCCAGTAGAATATACACTCACCGGCCACTTTATTAGGTACACCATGCTAGTAACGGGTTGGACCCCCTTTTGCCTTCAGAACTGCCTCAATTCTTCGTGGCATAGATTCAACAAGGTGCTGGAAGCATTCCTCAGAGATTTTGGTCCATATTGACATGATGGCATCACACAGTTGCCGCAGATTTGTCGGCCGCACATCCATGATGCGAATCTCCCGTTCCACCACATCCCAAAGATGCTCTATTGGATTGAGATCTGGTGACTGTGGAGGCCATTTGAGTACAGTGAACTCATTGTCATGTTCAAGAAACCAGTCTGAGATGATTCCAGCTTTATGACATGGCGCATTATCCTGCTGAAAGTAGCCAGCAGATGTTGAGTACATTACAACAAAAGAGCAGGCACCGCCACAGTATAATTAATTAACGTACCCACGTATCCCAATGATTAATGCAACAATCAAAATCAGAGAAAAGTTGGATGCGTACAAGGATTCACATAAACAAAAAATTCATTTATTAATACACAAAATACCAATGACAAGACATCAAATATAAAAACACTTAAAACATACACCCCATGGGTGTATAAAGCTTCCAAGGGCAGTAGTCCCTTACACTCCCCATCCACAATCAGTATGTCGCACAGGTGAACAATTGTTAATAGGCAGAATGGTATAAATGATCTAAGAAAACCTCCGTCATCGGGGGGCGGCGATCGGTGCCATGGTAGCTCGGTCTTCTTTTGACACGAGGCTATCTGAGGCAGAAGAAAGCGGAGACGAGATTCGTTACACTGAGCCAGTGGCTCATTGTAATGACTGTGCTGCAAAAATGCCATATATTGCAACCAGAAGATTGCAGTATATGGTAGACATTTACCATCTCGGGTTAATGTACCTAGATGTTCTAAAAGATAGTGCAAAAAAAGAAAAAAAAAAGTTTAAAAAAATAAAAAAAATTACTAAATATTAGAAGTCAAAATCCACCCCATTTCTCTAGAAACGGATATAAAACATAATAAACAGTAAAAATCAAAAACATTATTAGGTATCGCCGCGTGTCCCAAAAAGCTTCCGATTGTCTATCAAAATATAAAAAACGGGTTACAATGGCGGCGGTGACGACTCCAGGCGGGAAATGGCGCCAAAGTTCCGAAATGCGACTTTTACACCTTTTTAATACATAAAAAAATGAAATAAAACTGATCCAAAAATGTCGACACGACCTCCAAAATGGTAGCAATGAAAAACGTCGCCTCATTTCGCAAAAAATGACACCTCACAACACATCTCCGTGCGCCAAAGGTAAGAAAAAGTTATTAGCTGTCAAAAGATGGCAAAAATTTTTTTTCTTTTTTGTCAATTGCGTTTTATTTTTGACATGTATTAAAACACAAATATCAACAAACTATCTAAAATTGTATTCACCGCGATTCGCACCAACCAAAGAATAAAAGTAGGGCATGTTATTGGAGCGAGAGTGGAAAAGAGATTTGTAAAAACTGAGCCCACAAGAATTTTCCAATTGGACTTTTTTTTCAGTTCCAGTACACGGCATTGTTAAAAAAAATAACATTACGGGAAAGTAAATTTGTTACGCACAAAATAAGCCCCACCACAGGTCTGTATACGAAAAAAATCGAAAAAGTATGGATTTTGAAGTTGGAGAGCGAGAAATGACCTGAAAAAACCCTCAGTCTTAAGGGGTTAATGGGGTTCCCACCAATGGCTGAATCGCATGGTATAGTCACATGGTATAGTCTATAATTAATTACCTGCCTAATGTGTAATCTCTTAGATGCCTCCCCTTGCAAAGTGAAACTGTGCGGTGGTTGCAATGTCCAAAGACTGTCAAAACCCATCTGGAAGTCCCATCATTTCGGGCAGGAATAATTTTTGGACAATATCTGTAAGTACATTGACACAATACTAAATCTATTAGTGTTATTATGTCTCATATTTGAGAGAATCTACGGATCTGTTACAAAGAATTGAAGGGGTCCATCTTGACTCTGACAACTTATTGGTGACAATTGATGTAGAGTCACTCTACACTTCTATTCGGCATGATGACGGTTTGGCAGCAGTTGCTTATTGTTATCGAGTATGTCAGTTACAGTGAAGCAGGAATGGAACATTTGTGTTGATTCTTTAGAGTTTGCTTTACCCACAATTTTTTCACTTTTAATGCGCGCCTTCATGTGCTAATCTGTTCCTTGGGCTGTGGGAGAGGGACCTTTGAGCTCTCTCAATGTCCTGCGTCCTACTCTGGGTGCGGTGCAATGATGACATCTTCATCATCTTGCAGAAACCAGGAACAACTGACCCTCTTCATAGAGTCACTCAATCATAATATTAGGAATATTAGACTAACGTGGAAATCTGATTGTAGCAATATCGATTTTCTTGATCTTCAGATCATTAAAGACAATGATGGATTCCTACAGTCAAAAGTTTTTCGGAGGTTGACATGAATATCAACCTCCAAGATTCATTACATCATATCATGGAAAGATGGGGAGAAAGAAAAGTTGGGACGATTATGCAGACTGATCCAATTTTGAAAAAATCTTTACTTCCTCAATCTCGCAAATCATTAGCAGACGTTCGGACAGAGGTCTGAAAGGTACTTGCTGTACATAGCTATCGACACGGCAAATAAATCAACCCATCGTTTGGCGCATTCAAAGGTGGTGTAATACATGTGGTGAGATGATTTCTGTATGAAAAGTATGAACTGGATAAACTTCAGGCCACTCAATGTGTCACCATGGCCACCAATTGATTGTAACACAAAGGTGGTGATTTTATATGCCCACTTGCCCGTGTTCCCTATCTATGTTGAATGACCACCAGAGAATTAAAATCACGCTTGTACCAAGAACATGTATTGGGATCGGGCGCAGTGATGTACTCAAGAACCAGATGCGCCTCAATGAACACCGATCTCTGGCCACTTCGGCAATCATGAAAGCTTGCAATAGTAAGAGGAATGACGATCATGTGAAAGCTGATTTATGAGGAGGAGAAATTAACAGAGATTGTTGCAATGAAGCCAATGGAATTTGCAGGCTAAATAGGCGTTAAACACTATGTGTTAAATGATGGATTGGATTCTCATCCTTTCATCATCTTTTTCTGGCGTTTACCAGTGGTAGATGTTGAATGCCATGGAAAACTTATGATGATATTGAGGAGCTACGGGTTGTTCATTACAACCTATTAGACTTAGTAAGTCTATCTTCAAAGTGGTGCTTTGTCGACCACACATTTCGTGATGGAAGGTATGACAATAGGTGAGCCCCACAAAATACTGCCCCTCCGCTTATAGGTATATTCCAAGTTCACTGCCTTAGTTTCATAGTATTCCAGTAGGAATGCTCCACAGTATAGAGGTAGCTACAGCACACTGCCCCAGCTACAGGTAGTCCCGCACCACAGTTGGACCAGACACTGCCCTCCAGTATAAGTCACGCACAGCACAATGACCCACAGCACACAGTAGACCCAGAACACATGCCCTCCAGTGTTTTAAGTGTCCAGCCACATGCTTCCCAGTCATGGTCCGCATCTCATGAGGCGAGATGACAAATCTCGGCACGAATGCGGAGAGTCCTATGGAGAGCCAGCAAAATTAGCCACTTTAAGTGGACATTTTCAGGTGCTGTTTTGCCCGAATCACCCACAGATAAATAGCACCATGTCTCTTTAAACCAGGTGTTCGCTGATGATACGGGATTGGTGACAGCACCTGTCGGACACGCCTGTGATCACTGCGTACTATGCAGGGAATACAGGTTTGGTAGGGTGTGATAAAGTTCACGCCCCCAGGTCTATGAAGCGGCCTGTGGCTCACAGAAGAGCCACAAAAGAAGGGAGTCGTGGCGTGGGAGCATCCTGCCGGCAGGTAAGAATTGCTTGGTATTTTTCATGGAACAAGGGGCCGAATACTGATATAAGGGATCGAAGTCTGCGTGGGGGGGCGCTCGATACATTTATTGAGGATTCGGTTCTACACTGGGGTGGGCCTCCTATATACATTTATGTGGGGTCGGATACATTATACTGGGGGGAGGCTTCATATGTCACAGTTCATAGGACGGATGTCAGAGTCTCTTAGGGAAGAGTCAATGGACCCTCTGAACCACCGGAGGGAAATGATGGTACTGACGACACCTGGGACGGAGTCTAAGTGGCACCTGGTCTTCACCAGAGCCCCCTGCAAAAGGGGATGGCTCTACCAAGGTAGTACGGGATGCAGCACCACAGTCCGAGCTGGCCGGTGACAGAGGAGAACAGCTTGGGAGGAAAAGCTGGAACTACGGCAGGAACACATGAGCTGGCACACAGTACAGACAGGCAGGAACGGACTTGCACACGGAAAGAGGCAGGAAGGATAACAGGAACACTAAACAGGACACACGATACTGAATCACAGGAACAAACGGAACACAGGGGAACACTGGAGGCTTTCACTTAGCAGGAAACGATGCTGAAGATCCGGCGAGGCAAGAAGGAGGGGCGCTGGATTATAAGCCGAGCGGATTAACCAGCGCCAATCAGGAGGACGCTGGCCCTATAAGTCTTGAAGAGCCGGCACGCGCGCTCCTTAGGAGCGGACGCGTGTGGCCTAGTTGGACCGGACAGGTTCATGGGAGATAAGTCCGGACCGGGAGCAGCGGGGGGACTGTGACACAACAAGGGGCACGGGTGTGCCCTTGATCTACAACAAGGATCGCGGGTGCATTTGTGACATATTATATATATATTTTTTTTAAATGGGCTGGATAACTATATTATACTGGGGGGGGGGGGGGGTCTGCATATATTTTATGGGGTGGACCTGTTATATGGGGGGGACTATGTACATTTATATGGGGCAGGATACCGATATACTTGGTGGGGGGGTCTTATATATATTTATATGGGGCTGGATTCGTATATAAGGGGGGGTGTCTGTATATATTCATATGGGGACGGATACTGTATATAGGGGGTCTGTATATATTTATATTGGGCCGGATACTTTTATACTGTGGGGGAGGGGGGTATGTATGTAACTAAGCTAAAACATATATAGCTTATATAAATTAAATAAACTGGTGGTGGTGGCTATATGTGAAGCTGTATATAAATGAACTGGAGGGCTTCTAAATACAGGCCAGTCCCGGGTACATTAAAAGATAGGTCTGTAGGTTGTTCTTAAGTTGAGTTTTATGTAAGTCGGAACGTATATTTATCATTGTAATCCCAGCCAGAAAATTTTTTGGTCTCTGTGACAATTGCATTTTAAAAATGTTGGGTTGCATAAGAATCAATATTAACACTAAAGCTTCATTACAGACACATTTGATAATGTCATTTGTCGCTAGGACTAAAGTACAATAAATTACCAATATCCAGAGGTCCGTTGGAACTAGGGGTCGTAGTAAGTCGAGTGTCTTAAGTAGGGGACCGCCCCTGTATAAGAAAACTGCGGAGGAAAATCTACCCATATATGGGGCAAGTTAATGCTGTTAAGGCTGCATATCGTCAACTGAGGGGGATCTTAAATATGGGGAAAATATTAATTAAACTGGCACGAACCAAATGGTTAGAGAATGTAATATTAATAAAACTGAGCAGTGGGCTATATTTTGGGGCCAGAAGTAATTCAACAAGGGTGGTGGACTATATGGGTAAGTAAATAGTAAACTAGCGAGTTCTGTATACAGGGCTGGATTTAAAAATAGGAGGGGCAGTATATGGAATACAGTATATTACTAGACGGTAGACAGTATACTATTAAGCTGGGGGCTGTAGTTGGGGACAGCTTTATTTAAGCTGGAGGGATTCTGTATATGGGAGCCCGTATATTATTAATTTGGGCGGTGGATAATGATAGGCCTTTAAATATATAAGAGCAGGTCTTATAAAAATGAATTATATTCCATTAGGGGGTGCTTATATTACATTGGTCAGGGTAGCACTGTATATAAAATCATATGTAACATAATAACAGGGTGGGATACATTATTTATAGGTAAAATAGATTACTTTTATCATGTTGGGGGGGTGGGTCGTATTTATAAACAGAGGTGTTGTATATATACCGTATTTTCTGGATATATAACGCACTTTTTTTCCCCAGAAAATGGGGAAAAAACAGTGGTGCGTTTAGTCGGATGTAATGCAGGAGGGGATGGAGCTGCCGCTCTGCCAGCTAATAATGGCAGTAAGCGCAGCCTTTCACAGGAGCGCAGTGGTTCTGTTCTGCGCTCTCCTCTCAGCCCTACACTGCTAGAGGGAATGGAGGGCAGCAAAGCTGGCAGAGCGCAGCGCTTTCTAACTCTCATATGCAACATCCCCACCGGGGGCTAGCCTTTTCTGGGGCTGGAGTCAGCCGGGGCCCGCAGTACCTGAGTGGCTGGCGGTTGTGGCGGCCAGGAATTGTCACGGTGCTTGGTATGGGGCAACCGGAGGGCTGTCCTACAGCCTGGCAGGTCTCCAGTAGGGTGTGTGTTGGCAAGAAATTGATGAGGGAGAGGCTGCTATAGCGGATCTCCTGGGGCAACCCTTTGGTGTCTAGAGTATGAGTCTCTGTGTAGTGGACAGGGTGCCTGTGATGAGGGCAGCCGTAGTAGCAGGGACCAGATGGAGGCAGAGGTTGAACGAAAACAAACTTACAGTTCTTATTGAACCGACAGGAACGCAGCAACGTGCCTTTAACAGAATGGTGGAGTACTGAGATGCAGTTGGAGGAAGCCACAGGAGGTAGACGCCAGCCTGGATGCAGAGGGCAGGCTGGGAGGTAGCTGTGTCCTAATAGGAAGCTTAGCTTGTCCTGAGTGGTTCAGGTATCCCTGAGGATGGATTGATACCCCTTTCCTCACTAACTTTATATATTAGCTCCACTCTTCAGAGAGGGGCTAGGCTCTCCTGCTCTGGTATGGTATGCTGGCTGAATAGAGTCGGACTGGGTAACCCAGTTGCTTCTTCTCATCTGAACTAGGCTAAAACTAGTCTCGAGTGTCTGATCTGAGCTGAGTCAGATAAGCTGTTCTCCTCTCTCTTGAGAGAGACTCCTCTCTACAACATTCCTGGCAGGGGTTAAGTAATCCCCTGGTCAGGTGGGCTGGTCCTCCAAATTACATCTCAGCGACATTGGATAGAAGCAATACAGTGATTGGACGGACAGATCTTGCATTATACAAAACACTTAACTCCGCCTGCCAGGCAGGATCTACCACTGCAATTCCCCTGTGTCCTCTAAGGCTACTAGGACTATGTAGTGTGATGTGATGACATGCTGTGGGACGTATTCGCAAGCACTCCTTCGCCATGCATCGGCGAGGGTGTTGCATACCCCCGGGGCAATTGAAAGAGCCGCCCTCGGCGTCGACTACAGATGGTTGGGGGGGCAGAGGTCAGATAGATAGGGCATTCTGGATGAAGTGCAGGCTATATGATATGTAGGGACAAACCGCCCATTGTCCTGGAGACAGGCACCTGGGTTGGTGTCGGACTAAGCAAAGGACATGAAATGCGAAGAAAGACAGTTGGTCGCTAACGCCATTAAACCGAACTGTACAGTAGGAAAGGTGTGGTGTCATGTCCTGTAATCCACTCCTTGCCACAAGGCTGTATATTGTTATGTAAACACTTCTTCCCTGGCGACAAATATATCGCGTGTGTATATGGCTACATTGGCATATGTTACACAATTAAGCATTATACAATGTACAAGTACCTGCCGAATGACATTCTTACCTGTATGAGCGGCATCCAGGTGCTATCTCTGTAACACCCCCGGTCCCTAAAGGACCCGCAGTTTACGGACTACCCCCACGTGCAAACCTCGGTTTGAGGGATAAAGTAGCGGTCAGGGTTTACATAGAGACGAGTCCGACACAGTCACACTACTATCTGGAAAGCCTATCAAAGGTTAGTGCAAACTATGACATAATTGACAGTGTGCAAAATTTTGGTAAATTCTCATTGGCTTAGGAGCCCAATGGGTACACAATCTTGGAACGTTACAAACGTTACAGAGGTAGCGTACTCAGGGTAGCAGGATAAAATGTCTCTTTACCTGAAAGGAAAAGGCATAAAAGTGCATGAGAATGTCCATACTAAAGGAAGCATTAATTGCAGTATAAAAATAAGTCAATGAAAGTAGCAACTTTTCCTTGGAGTTGGACAAAAGTCTCACGAAGGTCTTTAATAGCAAAGTTCACTTCTGGGTACAGCCCTTGATGTGGGGAAAAAGTGCAATAAAGATGCAAAGGGTCTCCCTATGTGTAGAGGGACAGAGTCCTTGAAGGAATCTCTGCTCGTGGCAGAGGAAGGGGTGCTATCATAGCACATGACAGTAGAAAATCTCTTGACTGAGATAAATAAGGGTGGAGAGTCTCAGGGCAGTTTCTGGCTCTGTAGGGATAATGGAAATAAAATATACAATGTACACAGTACCTGAAGGAGGCTACAGCCCTTCAGGGTTAATCTTGCTGATTCCAGAGCAATGGCTGCAGGCATGGAAGCAGGAACTTGCAGCAGGGAAATCATCAGCCTGGGTGAAGAAAGCAGTGTTGAGATCTGTCACCTGAAGACATCTGGTGGTAGAAACTGGAACGCTGACATTGGAACACCCAGAGCTGGAGCTGGACAGCAGGGAGGTCATTCGGGCAGGCAGGTATCTCAGCAAAGGAAGGAGACGGACTTCTCTGGCTGATCTTCTGTAGCTGGGGGCGTGTGTAGCGCCAATGATGAGACCGACAGGAGCTGTAACTTCTTCATTGTGACAGCTGAAGGATTGGTGTTCCTGGGACTGACCGTAGGCTTTGGGGGCGCTGTTGCGTGGCCGGTGGTAACCTCTGTAGCTGGCAGGGCGTTCTCACCAGACAGCCTGGGCCTCTTAGCAGGTGGTCCTGGATACTCCGCAGGACGGAGCGCAGCATTAGATAAGGGTCAGGCCCCTTTAAGGGAGTCCCTTTGTAGCCGGGCCCTATGGGTAGATGTTGGCCCTCTGCAGGGAGGCCGGACTGTACCCCAGCGGGGCTAAGGGAGGATTTTAATGCAGTCACTGTGATATAGGCCCTGGGGGCCTGGGTATCAAATCAGCGGTGGTCACTCAGGAGGTCCGGAATCGGAGGAGGCAGCCGTGTGGAGAATCCGCCATTGGAGACTGCGTACAGGAGACAGCAGAAGCGGTTGCAGCAGATGAAGGTGCCGAGGTCGGGGACAGACCATGTGACACTTGGTCCCTCATTTCGGAGGCTGTGCGGCATGTCAGCAGGACAGGAGACAGCAACGTGGAGAAATCCAAGATGGACGATTAACCTCTCTGATGCATGGATGGCGGCTGAGCATCTGAAGGTACCTCGTGGGCTCTCACTTGCGTTTGCAGCACGGGAGAGTTCGCCAGAAGGGGCGAGCTGAGTCTTTCCCGCCAGAAGCTAAGTGGGCTGAATTTTCTGCTTGCGACAGAGCGCTGAGGCAGGATTCGCCCCATACGCGCAGGGGGGGAGCATAGTGTGTCATCGGCTTTCCCGCCAGTGCAAGATTTTGGCGAGCTGGAATTACTTGCTGCGCCACAGTTTCGTGAGGTAAAATGCTTAGGCGCGGCAGCGCCGATGTAGCAGAGCTCTGCAAAGTTATTGGCAGGGTTTAACTCTTGAGTGCTGGAGCGGTGCTCGGCAGCACGTGGCAGCAGTAATACAGTTCAATCAGAAACACACAATCACTTGGGCTAAACAGGATGGTAGCAGGGTTAGGCAGCACAGTAGTTTCAATAAAGGATAGTCTTTAATGCCGGAATAAGGCACAGAAGTATCAATCCTGTTGTGACGCCACTTGCAAAATCACCCAAGAGGCCTCGCATTTTCTCGGGGCTGGAAGGGGGTTAAGCCGGGGGCCCGCAGTACCTGAGTGGCTGGCGGTTGCAGGCTAGGCACGCTATTGTCACAGTGCTTGGTATGGGAAAGGAGGGCTGTCCTACAGCCTGGCAGGTCTCCAGTAGGGTGGTGTGGCAAGAATGATGAGGGAGAGGCTGCTTATAGCGGATCTCCCTGGGGCAACCCTTTGGTGTAGAGATGAGTCTCTGTGTAGTGGGACAGGGTGCCTGTGATGAGGGCAGCAGTAGTAGCAGGGACCAGATGGAGGCAGAGGTTGAACGAAAACAACTTACAGTTCTTTATTGGAACCGACAGAACCAGCAGTGAAAGTGCCTTAACAGAATGGTGGAGTAATGAGATGCAGTTGGAGGAAGCCACAGGAGGTAGATCGCCAGCCTGGATGCAGAGGGCAGGCTGGGAGGTAGCTGTGTTCCTAATAGGAAGCTTCAGCTTGTCCGGAGTGGTTCAGGTATCACCCTTGAAGGTAGGATGAACCCCTTTCCTCACTAACTCTTATCTATTAGCTCCAATCTTCAGAGCAGGGGTAGGCTCTTCCTGCTCTGGTATGGTTAGCTGGCTGAATGGAGTCTGGACTGGGGTAACCCGTGCTTTTCTCATCTGAGAAGGCTAAAATAGTCTCTAGTGTTCTGATTTGAGCTGAGTCAGACTAAGTGTTCTCCTCTCTCTCAGATGAGAGAGACTCCTCTATAGAACATTCCTGGTCAGGGGTTTAGTAACTCCCTGTCAGGCTGGTGGCTGCTCCTCCAATTACATCTCAGCTTACATGGAAGAATGCAATACAAGTGATTAAACGACAGCATCTGCATCATACAAAACACTTAACTCCTGCCTTGCCAGGCGGATCTACCACTGCAATGTCCCCTGTGTCCTATAAGGACTATGTAGTGTGATGTGATGACTGCTGTGGACGTATTCGCAAGCACTCCTTCGCCCTTGCATCGGCGGGTGTTGCACATATAATCCAGTCCTCAGCTTGGTGGTTTAGAGCAGCAGCAGGGCGAGAGAGGGGAGGAGAAAGGCATGACTCTGGCCAATCCCCGCTTGGCTTGAAAGTAGCCAGGAGGTTCAGCGTGTAGGACAAAGATGAAGGCTGCCGGCAGGGTTGTGTGAGAAGAGCGCTGTACATTGTGCAGTGTCTGACCTGTAGCTTCTCTCCAGACAGGATCAGATAAGTGATAAGTGATCCATGCCCCCCAGGTCTCTGCTCCTCACACTCTTAACCCCGTGTGCTGGTATGTAGAGGACTGTGTCTTGTGAAGGTACCTTAACCAACAGCTCTTGTGGCCATTATACAAGCACGTCACCTCCTGTGTCCCTCCTCTCATAGATCAGTGGGGATGGCGAACTATGGCACGGGAGAGAGGCGCACTCTGAGCCCTTTCTGTGGGAACCAAGGCCACCCCAGAATGAAGTTCAACGACAGAACTAAATTATCTGCCTGCAGAATCTTCTTACAATGTAGATGAAATTGCCCTCCTCCTTTCAAACTGCGTTGGTGTCCTTGGGAGGTTGAAGGTGAATGTTGTCAATGAACAAGAGAATACTGCTTAAAACTTGCTTGTGCTGGCACTTTGCAATAAATAAGTGGTTTTGGGGAAGTTTGGGCACTCGGGCTCTAAAAGGTTCGCCATCACTGTCATAGATTGTAAGCTCTTGTGGCCATTATACAAGCACTGTCACCTCCTGTGTCCTCTCCTCCTCATAGATTGTAAGCTCTTGTAACCATTGTACAAGCACTGTCCCCTCCTGTGCCCCCCTCCTCATAGATTGTAAGCTCTTGTAACCATTGTACAAGCCCTGTCACCTCTGTGTCCCCTCCTCAATCATAGATGTAAGCTATTGTGACATTGTAGACGCATGTTCAACGCCAGTGCCTCCCTCCTATCATAGATTGTAAGCTCTTGTGACCATTGTACACATATACTCATACCATACAGCCTGGTGACTTTGAGGACCCCCGACTACGTACCAACATAAATTATACGAAAGATAGACGGCGGTGCCCGGGCGAGGGGGGGTGAGTGCTGCTCGCCCTGCCCTTATCCAAAGAGAAACATGGCTGCATGCACAGCCCAGTTACTTTAATTAGATTTTAGTACTATTGGGGAAAAAACATTTTTTTAAAGGTTATATATGGGATAAGTAAATCATCATGTACAAAATTCTTCTACAGTATAGGTGTGTGTCACCTTTATAAGTATACTCTCATTGTGGTTACCCACAGGTTTAACACGTTTTGAACATTTTTCTTATTTTTCCTCCTCTAAAACCTAGGTGCGTATTATGGTCCAGGGCGTCTTATAGTCCGAAAAATACGGAAGTTGATTTGGTGTGCTGTGCATGCTATAATTCCAGTAGAAATACACTCACCGGCCACTTATTAGGTAACCATGCTAGTATACGGGTTGGACCCCCTTTTGCCTTCAGAACTGCCTCAAATTCTCGTGGCATAGATTCAACAAGGTGCTGGAAGCATTCCTCAGAGTTTGGTCCATATTGACATGAGGCATCACAACAGTGACGCAGATTTGTCGGCCCGCACATCATGATGCGAATCTCCGTTCCACAATCCCAAAGTCGCTCTATTGGATTGAGATCTGGTGACTGTGGAGGCCATTTGAGTACAGTGAACTCATTGTCGTTTCAAGACCAGTCTGAGATGATTCCAGCTTTAGACATGGCGCATTATCCTGCTGAAAGTAGCCAGCAGATGTGAGTACATTAAAACAAAAGAGCAGGCACCGCCACAGTATAATTAATTAACGTACCCACGTTAATCCAATGATTAATGCAACAATCACAAATCAGAGAAAAGTTGGATGCGTTAAAGGATTCCATAACAAAAAATTCATTTTAATACACAAAATACCAATGACAGACACAAATATAAAAACACTTAAACAAATACACCATGGGTGCTATAAGCTTACAAAGGGCAGTACGTAGTCCCTACACTCCCCATCCACAATCAGTATGTCCGCAAAGGTAAAACAATGTTCAACAATTGTTAATAGGCAGAATGGTATAAATGATCTAAGAAAACCTCTAGATGGCAACAATACAATAAAGTGCTCTGTGCAAAACAAAATTAGTATAGAGTAGGACCTGATCAACCCTCAACTTGCTCACACAATACCCAAGTGAAAGGGAGCCATACAATGCCTAGTGATGGGAAGAGAGCCAGGGAGGCAGGTCAATGGGATGGGGAGTGGAGCAAGCCCCACGCGTATCGTCACCAAATTGGTGACTTCCTCAGGGGTAAGTGATCACTTGATGAGAATGTCTTGTTTAAATACCCAATGTTGGTCCCCCGCCCCGGGGAAGACAGGCTGTGATTGGCCAGACATTTACCTGCAGCGTAAGACAGTAGATCCTATGTACGGCGTGTGTGCAACTGTACTGCGCCTGACGTCTGTTGTCACATGACTAATCATGTGACCAGACGAAGAAGTGAAAACAATTACAGTGAATGTGCAACAGTACTGCGCATGACCGGAAGTCGGTCGTCACATGACTTAATCATGTGGTCGGATGCAATAATAGAAATTATGAAATTGATGCAGCAAGCACCGAAGTGCACAAAAGTACAAGAATCCGGCATTCCATGTAACGAGCACAAATGCTGAGGAACTGAGAACAAGAGGTAAGTATATTATGATAGCTCATTACAGTAAAAAAACTAATAATAAAATTAATTTACTCAAGTATGGTTTACAAAGACTGGTGCGACGAAACTATAATGCTGAAAAAATAAATAAAGTATTTGATGCAATAAGCGCCAATGTGCCTATTGAAAAAGTACAAGAGTCCGGCATCCCGTGTAACAGGCACAGATGCTCGGAGAACAGGAATGAGAACAAGAAGTAAGTGTGACGTAATGGCTAATTACGATAAACATAATAGACGGTACAAAGTATAAATTTACTCAAGTGCATATGTGGTTTACAAGGGCCAATACATGATTCATTCAATTCAATGACGACACTATAATGTTGAAAAAAATATAACAATAAAGAATATATATATAAAAAATCAATAGTGATAAGTGAGGCAAGTCCCTAAATGGGAACATGATTACACATAAAGTGGTCAAAGCTTAAGGAAAAAAAAAAAAAAATTATATTAATTAATAAATAAATGAAAGAAATAAGAAATATATATTCCACATGTTTGTGTATGCGACACATATGGTGAGGCACAGCCGACTGGAATATCCAGTCGTGCGCCGAACGAGCAGATCTCACAATCAAACAGTGAACTGATAAAGTACGACGGTAAGGTATAAGCGACTAGGACATCTAGTCGTGCATCAGATCAGTGAAACACGTGATTGGACAACGTGGTTATAGAATGAAATATGTAGGAATATCAATATACTTAAAGAACAACAAAAACAGAAACCTCTTGCCTGATAATGTGCTGAGCGTAAAAACAGGGTAAAGAATATGGCAACGACTACATCAATAAAACATAAGGTCCCCAACATATCATAGGGGTAAAGTCAACAACGCCACAACAGTTGTGGCAACACTACCCTGAGAGCAGAAAGCTGTCACCCCCGCCACACCATTAGAAATCTCCCTATTGGGGAATACATCCGTGCCAAAAGAGCATCATCTACTGACACTGCCTACCAATCTGAATGCCATACCATGACCTCTAGGCTATTACAAAGAGGCTATTCCTCTGCCATCTGTGATCGCGCCAAACGTATTGTTAACCTTCAACCGCGTTCACACTACCTAAAAGCCAAAACGCATACCAATTCATCCATTTATGCCAGTCGTCCTGTTTTCAGCACTCAATTTTCTACCCAGTTTTCCCAGGTTACTGCCATTATAAGAAAACACTTACCTATTCTGGAAACAGATGCAACCCTTAAAACCATATTATCTAATGGCATCATCTGTGTGTCCAGACGTGCCCCCACCTTATCTTCCACCATATCACCCAATTTTTTCACGAATACCAATCCTGCTTCTAC
>WNYA01001258.1:34329-81631 GCA_019512145.1 Engystomops pustulosus | reverse complement strand
CAGTGTTATGTATTGTCCCTGGAGAGATGTGTAATCAGACCTCACACTGCTGTGCTCTGTGCTCTCTGCAGCCAGTGTTATGTATTGTCCCTGGAGAGATGTGTAATCAGACCTCACACTGCTGTGCTCTGTGCTATCTGCAGCCAGTGTAAGGTATTGTCCCTGGAGAGATGGGTAATCAGACCTTTGTGTATGTGGTTAGTAGCAGCAGGACTATGATTATCATTGATTTATATTTCAGGAGTTTAACTTCACTAAGTACACTGGGGGGTGTCCTCACACTGCTTTGCTCTGTGTAGCCAATGTTTGGTATAATAAGGTAAAATAATACCAAAACCACTAGAACACATTTATGTATGTTGTTAGTGGCAGCAGGACTGTGAAATGTGGATTTATATACCAGGATTGTAACTTGGGTCAACTTAGGGCTGTCCTCACACTGCTATGCTCTAAGCAGCATGGTTCTACAGACAATGTTTGATATTGTCCCTGGAGATGTGTAATCAGAGCTTTATGTATGCTCTTGGTAGCAGCAGGACTGTTATTATTATTGTATTTATATTCCAGGAATGTAATTTCACCATGTGAACCGGGGGAGGGGGGGGGTGTCCTGTGCTGTGCTCTGTGCTCTCTGCAGTTAGTGTTACGTATTATCCCTGGAGAGATGTGTAATCAGAGCTTTGCGTATGCTGTTGGTAGCAGCAGGACTGTTATTAATATTGGTTTATATATATTCCAGGTATGTAACTTGACCATATGGAATGGGGGTGAGTCCTCACACTGCTGTGCTCTGTGCTCTCTGCAGTCAGTGTTACGTATTACCCCTGGAGAGATGTGTAATCAGAGCTTTGTGTATGTTGTTAGTAGCAGCAGGACTGTGATATATGGATTTATATTCCAGCATTGTAACTTCTCCAAGTGCACTGGGGGTGTGTCCTCACACTGCTGTGCTCTGTGCTTCCTCGGAGACTATTGTGACCATTATATCCTATAGAAAGTCTGTACTTGTCCATCTCCATCAGTCTGATAGAAGGGAATGGAGTATTGCTCACACCCTGCACAATAGCAATGGGACCCCCATAGAAGAAGATCTCAGCGTTTGGACCCCCACCAGTGAGTGTTATATCTATGTATCGGGAATAACAATTAAACATGTGTGTTTAAAACCCCAAATATTTACAAATCACATTCTAATTACACATATGAGATTTCTACAACAAAAACCTTGATGATTCCAGAAAACGGACAAACTGTGGCTCCTATGGAAATGACTATTGTTCAAACACAAAAATCAATTCCAATCTGTCTTGGGGGGGGGGGGGGGGGAGGGGGTCACAAAAATCCCCCATTATTCACACTGACACGTGCCAGGAGTCAGAGATCCGTGGTAAATGATGAATCAATGTGTCTAACATATGACAACATGATAAAGGCAAGCGCCTATGTGGAATGGAGGGGGGGGGGGGATATGAATTGTGTCCAGACACCTCCAGCAATCATCTCGAAATCTAGAAGCCCAATAGCTGGAAGCCTCCGTACACATTCCATGATATCCAAATATCGTCAACATTCTGCAACGTTTAGTATAATTTTCCATCCAGGATTTTCCTTGGTTTTGTTGAGCAGTTTCAAAGAGACACAAAATATTCTGCACCGATTTACCTTGTGGATACAATGTTTCCACTGTCATGTTCTATACTTATATAATTCTGAATGATAGAAAATATTAAATCCAAATGACTGGTTCCCTTTAATTAGCGGTGAGTGGACCCGTTCAGGCTCGAGTTCACGCGGTGTGTTGTCCGACAAGGATTCGGGTCTGCCGCTATTCACTAAGGTCGTGCGTCCGATTTCCTGCAGGTGTCGCTGTTGCGCCAAGGTCCCCCGAGTTCACCTTCTTCTTCCTGGGGCATGTAAGTGCTTGATCTTGCAACACAATGAGGGTCATTTACTAAGGGCCAGATTTGCGTTTTCCAGTCGTGTTACCCGAATATTTGCGATTTGCGCCGATTTTCCCTGTATTGTCTCGGGTTTTTGGCGCACGCGATTGGATTGCGGTGCATCAGCGCCGGGATGCACGCGGCGGAAATCGGGGGGCGTGGCCAAACGATAACCCGATGGATTAGGAAAAACAGCCTCATTAAAAAGAAAAAAGGGTCGCGGGACACACGCTTACCTTCACCAGGAATAGGATGGTGCATTCCGGCGGGCCTTGGGGAACTTCAGCGCAGCAGCGACATCTGGTGGACGTCGGAGGAACAGCCTTAGTGAATCGCCGGAAGACCCGAATCCATCGCAGAGAACGCACCGCTGTATCGCGAATGGACTGGGCAAGTAAATCTGCCCCAATTCGTTTTTTAAATTGCGCGGTTTTTCCGAATCCGTCGGGTTGTCCGATGACCACGCCCCCCAATTTCTGTTGTGTGCAAGCCGACGGCGATGCGCCACAATCTGATCGTGTGCGTAAAAAACCTGGGGCAATTCATGGCAAAGCAGAAATAATCGGGAAACCCGACGAAAGTGCGGCGTTCGGACCCTTAGTAAATGAGCCTCATTGTTTTCATGTAATTCTAAAGGAAACCTATCACCAAAGACCTCATTTTCTCTGAAGACAGGTTGCATAAGCCCATTACAGCTGCGGTGCACAGATGTCTTTCTGCTTTCTCTAAGAATTTTCATTAAAATATAATTGTGTGTTATAACTTACCTTGCATCCTGACAGAATCCTCTGTGTAGTCCCAGGGGTTGTCCTTTGGTTTGGATGCATTTCAAAAAACAACATGTGACTTGTCAGTGCTGCAGACTGCTCTGCTCTCAGCCCCCACCTTTGTGCTCCGGCAGAGCTCCTCCCTCCTGCTCCTTTACAGTGTGGTGAGCTGACTTCAGTGGGAGAGGTAGGAGCTGTTCAGGTGCACAAAGGTCCAGCAGCAATGACAAGTCACATGTTGTTTTTTGAAATGCATCTAAACTAAAGCCCAACCCCTAAGACCTCACAGAGGATTCTGTCAGAATGCAAGGTAAGTTATAACACTTATCAATTATATTGTAATGCAAATGCTTAGAGAAAGCAGAAAGACAGATGTGCAGTGCAGGTGTGATGGGCTTCTGTAACCTGTCTTCAGTGAAAATGAGTTCCCTGCTGACAGCTTCCCTTTAGGCACATTAGAACTTTGTACACACTGCTAAACCTACATTTAACAAGGCACCAGTGACTGCACAAACCAGAACACATGATATCATGTATCATAGTCAGGTATTTTGGTTTTGCTAATAACCTTGAAATCTAAAACGCCAGAATTTCTTTAATAATGAGTGAAATTAATACAAATGTTAATTCATTTTTTAAATAAATAAAAACAAAATTTTTTTTTTAAAGAAATTTTAAAAATCTTCCTACATTCAGTGATCTATACGTATAAAGGATAGAAAGGGACGCTCTGATCACTGATCTCCTGCCGCTCCTGTTCTGGCCCTTCTGAGGCCTCCGAATATTTCTTGACACATGGAAATTATTTTTCTGCTAATTAAGAATCGGTCATTTCCTTTGTGTCCAGAAGGACCATAAAATAAGGACCAGCAGGGACGGGGGATACATTGGAATGGGAGCAGCGGGGAATTGATTGCAATTTTTTTTTCAAACTATAATAAAATTACAAAAAAAAAAAAAGACCTCCTCATTGACTTCGGCAGAGCGCCCGAGGAAAGACACTCATTATATACCTCAGTCAAGAGGGGAACCAAGGCGTCCTTAAAGGTCTTATAACTGGCTCAGGGACAGTTTCAGCCAGGAAAGCTGACTTCACATCCCGATCTAGATCCTTCCTGCCCAAGAGGTGCAAGTAGAAGGATCTGACGACCTCCAGAATCCCTGATCTGGACTTTTTCAGGGATCCCGTACTGTCAACCAGTCCTGTGACAACTTTACCAATCACTGACATCTTGCAGTTTCTGTAAGGGTCGGGCGAGCGGTATTTCCCGCAATCCTTCTCAAAAACCAAAGATGCGTGTCTATCGTACTGACACCTCTTCAGCAAGGATTTCAGTCTGGAGATGTCCTCACGACTACCTCCAGTCGAGATGAGGTGCTCGAGTTTCCTCCTCAGGCCCTGATACAGGCGGTACCTGTCCAGGCTCCTGAGGCTCGAGAGTTGGCGGAAGAATCTCGCTGTTATTACTGGCCCCCAAGGACCCACCCGGACCACCCTCTCCTTCGTCCTTGTCTCCTGACTCTGCAGAAGCAACCTCATGGCTCTCCTCCACTGGGGTCACAACCGCATTGGCAAAGGAGCGAGGACAACGGCTGAAAGGGAGACCGAGCTCACCACACAGGTTACACCTAATGTCCTTACAGGATGCAAGTGGTGGCGAACCTATGGAACGGGTGCCAGAGGTGGCACTCAGAGTGCTCTCTGTGGGCACTTAAGTACAGCACAGAGTTCACCAGAATCTAACTGCAGTTCCACACAAGTCAAGATTTACTAATCTCAGTGCTATTTTAACCCTTTAATCGCCAAGAAGCAGCTTGGGACTGAAGTGATAGTCCCGGATTTGCCCTCCAGCTTGTATCAGTGTCCTTAGGAGGCTGTCATGTTAGGAGAACAGTTCATCAAATAAATAAACAATTACTGCTTATATTGGCACTTTGTGATAAATTGGATCTTCCACCACACTACTCACCGGTCTGCAGACCCTCCCCATGGTGGATCATACATGGTGCATCATCAGTTGTGACCTCCTATAGGACCACACAGGTTACAATGGGGACATCCTGAGCCTTACAATCCCTCTACCACCTCCTGCCCTCATAGTATCTCCTCCTCCCATCCAGACCTCTGGGACGTGTAATAATCGAGTAGAGCAAATACTAGTAAATCCCGGTAATGGAGAGAGTCTTCTGGGGACCATACATCACAGTTGTCTCGGCAGACGAGATGTTGGAGCTGATTAGATGTCGCCCAGGACGTGAGATAGGACGGGAAGGCTTTGATCTGATGAATCGCCCCCTTACTCACTCTTATTACTGGAGCAGAAGGACTTCTCCGGGGAGAACCTTCATGAGACAATATTTAATCAGACTCTGGAAGTCGCAGTCACGGGAGATGAACATCAGACATCACCCAAAATTTCCAGAACTTCCCCTGCAAAATGAGTAAAGCTGAGAAGAAGCTGCTGCATAGGAAGCAACAGATAATTCCTGGAGTGGAGGATGGTGCGGGGTGGCGGTGTTATGTGAGGAGGGTGCGGGGTGGCGGTGTTATGTGTGGAGGGTGCGGGGTGGCGGTGTCATGTGAGGAGGGTGCGGGGTGGAGGTGTTATGTGAGGAGGGTGCGGGGTGGCGGTGTTATGTGAGGAGGGTGCGGGGTAGCGGTGTTATGTGATTATGCTGTCACATGGGCGGTGCCGAGCAGAATTGGGACAACAGTTCGGGATCTTTCATTCTCTCTGTTGATGGTGTTTCCCTGACACGTGAGGGGATGGCGGTTTCAGTTTTGGAGTCCATGTTGTTTTAGCAGATCCCTTGATATTCCCGGAATCTCTGGAGTATGACCCCATTATGGTAACTGCACCCCTCAACGATTTCACAAGTTGTGGTCTGCTGGGAAATATAAGCAGCAGATCTCACTCCGACCCCAGGGTTAGATTTGGGCCTTTTCCACTGATTCTGCTGAGGGGCCCAGGTTCTGCTGAGGGGCCCTGGTTCTGCTGAGAGGCCTGGTTCTGCTGAGGGGCTCTGGCTCTGCTGAGGGGCCATGGTTCTACTGAGGGGCCATGGCTCTGCTTAGGGGCCATGGTTCAGCTGAGGGACCCAGGTTCTGCTGAGGGGCGCTGGTTCTACTGAGGGGCCCAGGTTCTGCTGAGGGGCCCAGGTTCTGCTGAGGGGCCCAGGTTCTACTGAGGGGCTCAGGTTCTCCTGAGGGGCCCAGGTTCTACGGAGGGGCCCTGGTTCTGCTGAGGGGCCTCTGATGCTCTGCATTTACCTGCCCCCCTGTAGTCGATAGCCTACATATCATGAAGGTCCAGGCTCCAGACCAAATGCCAAATTCATCACGGTTTTTCTGAGGTACCTGTACAACCTCACCATAACGGCTGAGCCACGTCATGATGTCCATGCAAGAAAGTGACTGCGTTTTGGCGAGACACTGCTTGCACAGCAAAGTCTCGCCATGCGGGCTCGTTCTTTGCCAGCTCATAATTCGACCAGAAGAGCTCTAAGCCCTCCGGCCGAACAAAGCTGACATCGAACTCCGGAGTACCATAAGGATGTATCAGGGCAAAGATGTCACTAGCCCTGAAGTTCATCTTCAGGAGGAGCTCCACCACCCTTGACCTGGGTGGGCATGCGTCACTGCCCCTCCAGCGAAGACGAACCACATTCCTACGGGCAGCTCCGGGCCCGGTTGTGGGTAAAGACCATACAGTCTCTCCCCCCCCTTTTCTCTTGGAAGGCTGCCAGGCCATGCCTGTCTGTCCAGAAGGACAGATCAACCTCTCTCCCCTCTACATTGATTGACTTTTCCCCTTTCCTGAGAGCCTCCAGAAGACGCCTTTGCAAAATGCTATTCCCAGAGCCAGGAGACAAGGAGTTAACCCCACTTGCCCCAGCGGTGACACTCGCATAGCTCCTTATGGGAGCAGCCACCACTGGGGGTGCAGATGGTCCAGCACTCATACCAGGATCCCCCTCAGTACCATTCACCACCCCCACATTCACCACACTATGTACTTTACTGCCTCGCTTCCTTGCATCACTCACACCAGCTGGGCCAGGAGGACCTGGGGTTGCCTCGGCGTCACTGGACACTGGGGGTAGAGCCACCTCCATAGCTGATACAGCCTGAGAAGAGGCAGCTCCAACCCCGATCTTATTTGTGCCCTCTGCCTCATTGGCATTAACCCCTTGTTGTCCAGCAGTTTTTATGATGTTTGAGCACCGCTGCTCAATGGATGGTAGAGGCCGCTTGTCCTTACAGACTCCAGACAGTCTCTTTGCCCCTTTCATATCTCCACAGTTTGATGCACCAATGCAGAATAACACTTTTCCTGCGCCTTTCCCTGCAGTCTGCACGGGATGTTTGGTAGGCGCCGCACTACAAGCCCCAGCAGCCCCATCACACTGCCGCTGCTCACCGGAGCAAGCAACAGCCACAGCGCTAGGAGCCACAGGAGCTACCGCCACTGCCCCTGGCACTGGGCCACCCCCCCTCCCACTAGGGGGCAGCGCACAGTACCAGGACCTGCTGGATCGCCCTCACTGTCCGGCCTTTCGGCCGATGCCTTCCCTGCACCATCCTTGCTACTGCAAACAAGGCTGGTGCTCTGCGCCATGATGGAACGTGGCTTTGCACTCTCCCCGCACCCTGGCACCGAGTCCACTGCAGGATTCGTGCTGGGCTGGGTAACGGGGCCTACACGACAGGCTGGCACTGCTGCCCGCCCGGAGGAAACAGGGAGGGGACGAAACACCAAGCTCACCTCCTGAGACGCCTTGGTCTTCTTGGGTCTCTTCTTCCTCTTTTGGTCCTCATCCGGGATATCATCACCAAAGGAAAAGTTCTGGAGGTGAACTGGGGACTCGAGCTGACGAATTTGAGCCATTAGCGCCCCTCCCTGGCCGCTGTCATCACTCTCCTCCTCCAGGCTGGCAGAGCCGCAGCCTGATGGTAATGGCGCTTGCTCTGCAGGCAGCCTGTCGTGCGAGGCCTGCTGGTGTTGGTGCAGGCCACCAGACGGACACGGCTGGTCTTCCTCATCCTCCTCATCATCGCTATCATCCGCCTGGATCTCAAGCCCCTTCTGCTTTCTTAACTGCTCCTGGCGCATTTCCTCAAACCGGGCGTCGTTTTCCAACTTTTCGCGGAACGGACCGCTGTGCTCACGGATTAGATGTCGCTTCTCCTGCAGAGCGGTGACCTCGGCTTTTAGTCTGTCTATGGTGTTAAGAAGATCAGACTTCTTCTTCTTAGTGGCCACCCCCGCTAGGGCCAAGGTCTCCCTTATCTCCTCCTGGAGCCTCCTCAGCGATTTTCCAGCTTCCTCGTACTCACGGAGGTGCTCAGCAATCCGGGAGCCATAGATGGTAGCAGACTCCCGGGCCTTGAGATCACCCCATGCCTTTTGCACACCTCCGTGAGCACCCAGCTTTTCAGCTGAACCACCCAGCTTTCCCGCACAGTCACTCAGCTTTCCAGGAGGAGAACTCAGGCTGATGTTACTTGCCTTGATCTTCTGTGTTCCGGAGACCTTGCGGCTTCCCTGGGTCTTGGGGGTGGCAGCCGAGGTCACATCGCTGCGTCCTTGGCTCCGGGCAGATCTTCTTACCCCCTCCGCTTTGGCCGGTAACTTGTCTCTCCTGCCCCCCGCCGGCCTGGTCCGGGAGGCAGAAGCCTGGGATTTTCCTGGCTCACTCATCCCACAGAACGCACTCCCTCCCTGGGGAGGAGAGAGCAGGCCTGGGTGGATTGATCTTCCTCCAGGTGGTGCAGGAGCTCAGTCACAAACAACCACACCCACAGCAGTTCACAGCGGAATGAGCCAGCACGAACTATTCTGCTGCTGGTGCAGTCACTGTGTACATACATGACATTACTTATCCTGTACTGATCCTGAGTTACATCCTGCATTACACCTCAGAGCTGCACTCACCATTCTGCTGCTGGTGCAGTCACTGTGTACATACATGACATTACTTATCCTGTACTGATCCTGAGTTATATCCTGTATTATACTCCAGAGCTGCACTCGCTATCTGCTGCTGGTGCAGTCACTGTGTACATACATGACATTACTTATCCTGTACTGATCCTGAGTTACATCCTGTATTATACTCCAGAGCTGCACTCACTATTCTGCTGCTGGTGCAGTCACTGTGTACATACATGACATTACTTATCCTGTACTGATCCTGAGTTACATCCTGTATTATACTCCAGAGCTGCACTCACTATTCTGCGCTGGTGCAGTCACTGGTACATACATGACATTAATTATCCTGTCTGATCTACTGGTTACATCCTGTATTATACTCCAGAGCTGCACTCCTATTTCTGCTGCTGGTGCAGTCTACTGTGTACATACATGACCATACTTATCCTGTCCTGTCCTTAGTTACATCCTGATCCTCCCAGCCACTGCTGCACTCACTATTCTGCTGCTGGTGCAGTCACTGTGTACATACATGACATTACTTATCCTGTACTGATCCTGAGTTACATCCTGTATTATACTCCAGAGCTGCACTCACTATTCTGCTGCTGGTGCAGTCACTGTGTACATACATGACATTACTTATCCTGTACTGATCCTGAGTTACATCCTATATTATACTCCAGAGCTGCACTCACTATTCTGCTGCCTGTGCAGTCACTGTGTACATACATGACATTACTTATCCTATGGTTTATCTATAGAGAATTATACCCCCCCTCCCCACATACTAACATTGGGATTAGAGGTTTTTGGAGGAGACATTTGACCACTTGTACATAATCCGGTAATGCAGGGTCTTTGCTTTCCCCCTCTTACATTTGGGCTGTTTGGGTCCTGGCAGGGGGAGAGGCGCGGAGCTGTCACTAATCCTGTACGTTACATAATCTCCCGGGTGACTTCTCCTGGAGACCAGATTACTGGTGGCTCTTTTCTCTTTCTCTTGTTATCAGCTTGTGTCGGGTATTACATTAGCAGCGCATTTGTTTGCAGCAGATGGCCCTCATCTCTACAATAGATACCTTCCTCTGCCATTAACCCATTGCGCTGATTATACAGCGGACAAACCTCAGCTAAGTAGACATGTAGCAGAGCTGACTCTGCTACATCTGTCATTAGTAGTATTACACATCACCCCCTCTGCTTCTATACAGCATATACCCCTCTCCTGTCCATACACGCCTTGTGTATATCTCCAGGTGATATCCGGGGGTGATGCCTTCATCTGTGCCTTTTGTCATTTTTAAAAAAACTAAACTTTGTATCTATTCAAATCTAATATTTGTAACATACGAGGAGTAATCAATAACGTTTGGAATTTCTAATTCGTTATTTGTATGTGGTTTGGCGTTCATCTCTAAAAAAAAAAAAAAATGTAATTTTTTTTGAGGCACTATAGGATATTTATAGTTTTGGTCATTCACCCAGGTGTGAATAATGTTGTGTGGTGACGCCATGTGATAATCTTTAGGTTCTATCCTGTTGTTATAGAATTGTGCTGGCCTTATAGATGTAGAATCTTCCATCAAATTTCAGTTTTGTATTTGCTTGGCAGAAAAAGGATCTGCAATACCGGGCACAGCCACTGGACAGGAATGGCGCTGTCATTTTTTTAAACAACTTCTTTTAATTGTGACAATATCCTATTTTGCAGCAATGTGGAGGATGTCTGCAGGTTCCCAGAGCTCCCGATCCGGAAGCCGCTCACATACCAGGCCAAGCAGCTCATAGCCCGGGAGATAGAACTGGAGAAAATGAGGAGATCCGAGGCTTTTCAGCAAGCGAGGAACATGGGAAAGGTGAGAGACGCTCAATGATTGTCACTTGTTTTTTGTTTTTGCAATCTGTACTGGGTCCAAGAGACAGAACAATATGGTTACATCCTGTATTATACTTCAGAGCTGCACCAGCAGCAGAATAGTGAGTGCAGCTCTGGGGTATAATACAGGATGTAACACAGGATCAGTACAGGATAAGTAATGTCATGTATGTACACAGTGACTGCACCAGCAGCAGAATAGTGAGTGCAGCTCTGGGGTATAATACAGGATGTAACTCAGGATCAGTACAGGATAAGTAATGTCATGTATGTACACAGTGACTGCACCAGCAGAATAGTGAGTGCAGCTCTGGAGTATAATACAGGATGTAACTCAGGATCAGTACAGGACTCCCCCAGTAATAAGTGCCCTGCAGCAGCCTCCCCAGTAATGAAATGCCCTGCAGCAGCCTCCCCAGTAATGAAATGTTGCTCAACAGCCTCTCCCAGTACTGACATACCCTGCAGCTGCGTCCTCCAAAAATGAAATTTCCTGCATTAACCTCCCTCAGCAATGAAATGCCCTATAGCAGCCTCCCTTCGTAAAGACTTGCCCTGCAGCTGCCTCCCTCTGTAATGAAATGCCCTGAAGCAGTCTCTCCAGTAATGAAATGTCCTGCATTAGCCTCCCTCAGTAATAAACTGTCTGGCAGCCTCCCCAGTAATGAAATGTACTGCAGCAGCCTGATCTAGTAATATAGTGCCCTGCAGCCGCCTCCCCCAATAATAAAATGCCCAGCCTCTTGTTATATATTACACAAGCTCCCCCAACATGTTAAAAATGCCCAGCAGCCTCCGTTAACTAATTCGATGTCCAGCAGCTTCCCCCACTATTCAAAGCCCTGCATAAACCTCCCCCATTTATAAAACGCCCTGAAGCAGCCTTCCTCGGTAATTAAGTGCCTCCCCAGTAATGAAATGCCTTTTAAGCTCCCCCAGTGATATAATGCCCCACAGCAGTCTCTCCAGTAATGAAATGCCCTGCAGCAGCCTCCCTCAGTAATTTATTGCCCTGTAGCAGCCTCTCAGTAATGAAATGCCCTGCAGCCTCCCCAGTAATGAAATGCCCTGCAGGACCCTCCCCCAGTAATGAAATACCCTGCAGGATCCTCCCCTGAGCAATGAAATACCCTACAGGATCCTTCCCCAGTAATGAAATACCCTGCAGGACCCTCCCCAGTAATGAAATACCCTGCAGGACCCTCCCCCAGTAATGAAATACCCTGCAGGACCCTCCCCCAGTAATAAGTGCCCTGCAGCAGCCTCCCCAGTAATGAAATACCCTGCAGGACCCTCCCCCCAGTAATTAAATGCCCTGCAGCAGCCTCCCCAGTAATGAAATACCCTGCAGGACCCTCCCCCAGTAATGAAATACCCTGCAGGACCCTCCCCCAGTAATAAGTGCCCTGCAGCAGCCTCCCCAGTAATGAAATGCCCTGCAGCAGCCTCCCCAGTAATGAAATGTTGCTCAACAGCCTCTCCCAGTACTGACATACCCTGCAGCTGCGTCCTCCAAAAATGAAATTTCCTGCATTAACCTCCCTCAGCAATTAAATGCCCTATAGCAACCTCCCATCGTAAAGACTTGCCCTGCAGCTGCCTCCCTCTGTAATGAAATGCCCTGAAGCAGTCTCTCCAGTAATGAAATACCCTGCAGGACCCTCCCCCAGTAATAAGCAAATTTCTGCCATACAGATTAGGTACCAATCCATGTAGCACAATGTCCGAGTGAAAAACAAAGGAATCTTCTCCCATCAAATCCATCCTGATAACCCAGGGACCACTACTCATAGTACCAGGCACCGGGACTGTGGGCTCTATTATATTTGTTATCCATGGCCTCACCTCTTCTAAAATCAACTTTAAAAATGAAGTCGAGTGAGCCAGTAAAGGGCTTCTGGTGGTCTCCCGTTGGCCTGGATCTATGACTAAGTGTCGCCTGTTAACATGATGGATGTTGAATGTAGATTTTTTTTTCCCCTTGCCTCGGGCTCGTTGCTTTAACGCAGCTCACTACAGATTTAATAGAATTATCAACTGCCGGGCTACTTGGAGGGTTTAGGGGTACATCAAGCATCTATAACTTTGAGATCATCATGCATGACTCATCACAACTCCACATTCCGGCCCGCTTTCCCGCTACTACTCGTCAGATCTCAACTTTTTTAAGTTCTTTCTAAATTTCCATCAGACCAGAATAATTATGTATTGTTGCAGGATCTGGATGTGGCCTTTTAGGTCCGCAGCTGTGTTGCACTCACTCGAATTACAGACACCATTCATATTCAATGTTCCAGGGAGACAAAATGGGAACTTGTCAGAGGCGATCGCCCTCCATCCTCCGGGGTCTTCGTGGCCCACCACCCTGCAGAATGACTGCGGTCATCTGTTGATTAGCCTGGTGTGAATACAGGGGGGGCACACACCAGATGAGGGGTCTAGGGGAAGGGGCTTCTTTTCATTCATATATAGATATATCGGAGATTATAATAGATAGAGATCAGGAGGTCGTCTCCAGGTTTCCATAGCCGCCTGGGCACAGCTCCTTAGAGGGCAACCTTTTTCAGTGAAATCACTTCATGATGGGGCGGATACACGATGTGTGCAGCAGCGCCCCTAATCACGCACAGCATGGATCGCAGCAGATTTTTGTGGGCCCTCCCCGCATCTATTTATGTAAAAATAATTTGAGTCATCTTTACAACAATGATGTTAACAAAACTAAGCCTACTACATAGCAACAACAATGAACCAATCGTAACACAACATAGATATGTTAACAGAGCACAGCCCCACTACAGAAGCAGCAATGAACCAAGCTGACGACATAGATGACCAACCACTGTGGCTGAATATAGTCACAGTGCCCCACAGTAGCCAATAGACCACACTACCCTACCCCTCTACCAACCGGCGCCACCAACCCCCCCTCCACACACCCAACCACACACCCATTAGCCACCGGTGGCCCTGCCAGCACCCACTGCCCACCCGGCATTCACAGAGCCACACCTGCGCATTCACAGCAGCCACAGTGCTCCCACAGAACCAACAATTGGGCACATAACAGAAAAGCCGGATCGTGGATCATTTTTAGTATCATGTCTTAAGAAAAGCGCACTGATACAATTGCCAGGGGTCCGATATTTTTTTTTTTTCCCATGTATATGAACTTTTTTGTTCCCTATACAATCTTGGAGACCCTGCTGGGATAGATAGCTAGTTATAGATAATGTAGATATATAATATATAAGATAGAACGAGTAGATTTAGATATATGGAGATAGATGGTATATGAGAGATACACGAGAATAAGAGGATATGAGTCGGAAGTGTTGTCATAGGCCTCACTGAAGAAAAGTCAGGCGGCAGTCTTTCTTTCCTGGTTGAATGACATTTTGTGCTTTTTTTGTGTTCTTCTGTTATCAATGTTCGTTCCTCTCAGGACATGTAATGTATAGGATCCCTTTGATAGGTGACGTCTGTTAATTGATGTTTTAGTTAAGCCTTTTCTTCCTTTCCTCCATTGGCTGGCGGTAGATGGTCTGATTTTCCATAATTTATTCCTATGAAAGGAATTCGCCAGTCGGATTCCGCATGTTCATTTTACTCTTAAATGGCTGCGATACAAAGGTCAAGCTTTCATTACAGAGGACAAGACTCCCAAGGAAGGAGGCATGTCGATGCTTCCAGCAATGCTTCATTGGTTCCCCTGTTTCCGGCCCCTTCCTCCGGTGACTACCATACATCCATAGGGGTCTTCCGTGTTTACATAATACACTGGCTGGGAGATGGGCCCCATTGAACAAACAACACTTATACTTATAACTCCCCCCCCCCATACCCTATATGCCCCCCCCCGGCACCATATGTCCTCTGCCTTTACTGCGACCTTCCGGTGGTCTCTTTGGACCATAACAGACTGGCAGCAGTGTGAGGTCCGGTCTTGAAGACATTTGTAAACTCTCCAGGAATTATCTTCCAAGTTTTTTTTAATTGTATTGTTGGGTGGGCGTGTCCCTCACAACTGCTTGATGCCTGTGCATTAACCACTCCACAGCCCTTTATTTCTACTATAATTTCGAAAAGTCCATGGGGCACATTTTACTTACCCGATCCGGAGGCATTGTCCGCGTTTAATTCACTGTGCTGTCTGCATTCACTCGATCGTGCGCCCGATATTCCGGTCATGTTTCGCTTCCCCCCGTTCCAGTTCGCCGGGAGTTCACCTTCTTCTTTTTCCCCCCCCCCCCTGGTGCATGTGAGTGCATTGTTCTTGCACCACCATTGAAAGTAAAACCGCGCTTAGTCCCAATCAGCAGCCGAAATCGTCTTACTGGTGGCCCCGCCGATTTTTTTGGTATGTACAGCATAGCAGCCGCGCCACAATCTGATTGTGTGTGACCTCGCTAGTTAAAATATCTGTTCCACAGTCAGCACAAATCCTCCCAAAGACGCGTCGGAACAACGACAAGTCGTTCCAGGACTCTTCAGTAATAAGCCTCCAATCTGTACATACTTAGGTCTTTCGCAGGAGTGTATCTCTGTGTCATCTGACCGACGATTATTGCTGTTTTGTTTTTCCATTATGCTAGCCTTGATTTTTTTTTATCTATTGTCCGCTATCTTACATTTCACGGCTAATGATCAAACAATGGAAACTCGCAGCACTTGTGATGCTCCCGATATTAGGGCTGCCTGGAAGCTGTCCGTGGTACCTGCCACATGACCATGGATCTGCTAGCGTACAGGCAGCTACAGGCTTCTATGCTCAAGGGACAGCACCATCAGATGGATGGCTGGCTAGAACAAAGGAGGTGATAGTATGATTTAGGTAGATACTCATGGAAGTCCTCAAGGCCAGTCAAGCGGAGCATATGTGGATGGAAAAGAGGGGGTACAGAATGAAAAATTGCCAGAATAAAAAGCATTAATTGGTGGGGAAAAAGCAACGGGGCGCCCCTTATATAGGGGGAGAAGAAAGCTCAAGTGCATATACTACGAGATAGGGAGAAAGACAGACGTTACGTTGCCCAGGGAGAGCAGACTGTGCCAACGGTGCACAGGACCAGGACCGAGGGTGAGGTTCATTCCTTCGCCACAACTGCTCCAAATACTAGTCAGTGAGGGACACTCACTCCCCGGGCTTCAGCTCTATGGAGAGGAGAAGATCCATCTTGCGGGGGGAAGAGGTAGATCACAATGGCACGAACGATATGTCACTCGCCTTCCATAAGGCGTAGAGACCTGTGATACCCATGACTATGATTAACACCCCCAACCGTATTTCCCCTCAAACCAATCTCCCAAACCTCCCCTATTATCTAAATGTTTGGTAATGCTAACTTTTCATTGGCTCTGCTGCAAATATACTTCTTTTGAATGGTAATTAGTGACATAGATCAGGGGGCTCTTGTGGACTCTGGTGTCTCCTGATGTTGCACTTGCAGCCTTGTTGCCCTTAACCCAGAGCAAATGGAACAATCCCTTGAAGAAGAGAAGTGCAAACTATTACAGACAGTGCGGCAGGCAAATGTTAAGATGTTGTCGCAGAGTCTGGACCTACCCAGAACATATGACCTCCGCCTCACCTGCCTTGCCATATATACATATACACCTCCCATGATGTTATGGTGATACTGTGGTGGATTGATGGGATGCTACTCATGATACTAAAGTTAAGTATAGATGGTATATGACTGATGGACGGTATGATGATGTCCTGTGGGTGATTATGAAAGAGTATCTAGGAATACGGGGTGGAACGGATGGTGAGAGTACTGAATGGGTGATGTACTAAGGTTGATGACCTATGGTATAGAGATCGATGGTGACTTAGTGGTCTGAGGATAAAATTAACCTGGCTAAATGAAGTGTCCGTGATTGATGATTCCTTGGGATGATCTGTGTGATGTACCATGGGGACTGTGGTTGATGTAACTGATTTAACCGTGATATGTGTCGATGGTGATGTCTTGTATGCATGATGGTATTTTACTGATTGTTATGAAGTAGAGGGCCTGATGATATCGAGGTGATGTTACCTGATGGGTGATGTACCTGATGGGTGTATGCTACCTGATATCTGGGTGATGACTGAGGGGATGTACCTATTGTGTACGATGTAATGATGTATCTGATGGTTTGTACTGATGATGTCTGAATTGAGTCGATGTAGTATGATTGGACCTGATGGGGTGATGTACCTGATGGGTGTTCCTGCTGATGGTGAAATGATGTATCTGATGGGTTGATGTACTTATCGATGGGGGAATTGTGGAGTTATCTGATGTTGATTACTGTATGCTGTAACTATGGTGATGACTGTCCTGATGGTGATGATGTTATCTGATTGGTGATGTACTGATCGTTGGTGATGACATCTGATGGTTGATGAGTACCTGATGGGGTGATGTATCTGAGCTGATGATGTACCTGCTGGTGTATGTATCTGTGGGCGATGTACCTGAGTGGGTGATGATGTACCTGAGTGATTAGTATGGAAGATGTATCTGAATGGTGATATTATCCTGATGGGTGATATGTATCTGATGGGATTTTCGAGTGTGATACCTGTATGAAGGGTGATGATGGTACGTTGTGATGATGTAGTCGTGGTGATGTCGATGGTGACTGAAGTGAGTCGAGTGATGGAATGATGGTAGTCTGAGGCGAGTCTCGATGGGTGATGATGAGGTATGTGATTGGGTGATGTACCGTAGTGGGTGATATGTATCTGAGATCTGTTGGTGATGGAACCTGATTGGGTGATGTATGTCTGAGGGGTGAGTATGTAATCTGAATGGGTGATGCTGTACTGATTGTGATGGATGATGGATGTGATGTGTGTGTGGTGGCTGCTAATGGTGATTATCTGATGGCGATGACCGATGGTGATGAAAGGTACTGAGGGTGATGATGTTCTTGGATTGACCTACGGATGTACATGGGATGAGTGTACTGTGTGGTGATGTACCTGAGGTGAGTCTTGATGATGTTACCTGATGAGGTGATGATGTTCTGATGGTGGATGGTACTGGAATGATGTACTGAGTGATGATGGGTTGTACTCGATGGTGATGACTGCTGTACCTGATGAGTATGGATGTATGTTGCTGAATGAGGTGATGAGTACCTGATGGGTTGATTACCTGATGGGATGAGTACATGATGAGGAGATGATGAACATTTGTGATATGGGTGATGTCTGAGTGATACCTGATGGGTGCATGATGATGGGGATGATGTATTGATGGCTGATATTACCTGATGGGTGATTATGTATCTGATGGGCGATGTACCTGATGGGTGATGATGTACCTGATGGGTGATGATGTACCTGATGAGTGATGATGTATCTGATGGGTGTTGTACCTGATGGGTGATGTACACTGATGGGTGATGATGTACTGAGAGTGATGATGTATCCTGATGGCTGATGATGGTATCCTGGATGGGATTATGTATCGATGGGCGAATGTACCTGAGGTGATGAGTACCTGTGGGTGATGTAGCTGATGGGTGAAGATGTATCTGATGGGTGATGTAGTATCGATGGGTGATGATGGTATATGACTGGGTGAGATGATCTGATGGGTGATGATGTATCTGATGGGTGATGATGTATCTGATGGTGATGATGTATTTGTCGGTTGGTGATGTATCTGATGTGTGATGATGTAACCTGCATGGGTGATGTATGGATGGATGAGTACCTGATGGGTGATGTAACTGATGGGCGATGTACCTGGAGTGATGATGTACTGATGAGTGATGTGTATCTGAGGCTGATGATGTAAGTAGGTGGTTGCATATGTATCTGATGGGCGATGTACCTGATGGGTGATGAAATGTTAACTCTGAAGGGTTGATGTAGTGATGGGTGAAGATGATCTGATGGGTTGATGATGTATCTGATTGGTTGATGTACTGATGGGTGATGATGTAGTTGTTGGTATGTATCTGATGGGTTGATGTGAATCTGAGGTTTGTGTTGATGAATGTATCTGATTTGTGGTATGTACCTGATGGGGTGATGAGTATGTCGTGGTGATTTTACCTGATGGGTGATGTATTCTGAGGGCGTGACCTGATGGGTGAGATGAGTAATGATGGGTGATGAAGGACCTTGATGGGTGATGATTTACCTGATGATGATGAAATGTATCTGATGGGTGATGATTATCTGTGGGTATGTATCCAATGGGCACCTCACACGCCTCTATGTTCACCATGGGGTACTCTATTATTATATGCCCCGCATGGACCCCCTGCGCCACCGGGTCCCCTGCGCCAGTAACTTTCTTCATCAACGTCTCCTCTCCACGGGAATTATCAGCTTAAATAAAAATTACCATAAAACCATAAATAAATAAAAATATTTAGTAAAGAGTCAGTCTGAAGCTCATTACGAGATCATCGTTAGGTGCAAAAAAAAGGACCAAGAGGTTATGCTATATCTCATAGGTAGTTGCTGGTAATTAGAGTGTAAACCTCTGATCATTAACGGGTTGCATTCAAATTATCATAAGAAACATCTCCGCAGCAGCCGCCTCCGCAGGCAGCCCTCCCTCCCACCCCCGCTCTCACCCCTCGGCTTTCACTCACCCGCTTCTCTAGGCTCAAATGATACTAGATGGGTGTCATTCACAGAGTGCCGGGTGGGGAGCGCAGCCTGTGCAAGAAGGCCTCTCTGCCCCTACAGCCGATGCTGGGGAGCACACCTCCACATCTCCTGGAGGGATAATTGTATCTTGGTTGCTAGGGCATGTAGGGAATAGCATCAGAAGGGGGCTACATTAACCATGACAGGAGCCGTTACTAGGATGGGTGGAGGGCGCAGTATTCTTATGATGACATTAGTGAAGCAGCAGGGTGTCCTGGCAATGAAGGTTAAGGGTATGTGTGTAGAAGCAAATTGGTTTTAAATAATGGGAGGCTCAAAGCTGCCAGGTATTTAGAACCCAAAATTTACCACTGGGGAGTTTCTTGTGTTATAATATGTTCCTCTAGAGGTGAGTGTAGGTGACTGCACCAGAGCAGAGGCACTAAGACCTATACAGAGATAATGGTATCGCACTCATGCTAGAGTCTCCATCTAGAATGTACAGACAAGTCATGTACCAACATAATATGCAATGTAAAACCGTATGAAAACATACAATACAATAACATGCACCAGTAACATAATTATATATGATTCATTATATGTTTCTCTTCCCGATAAAGGGAACCTGTTCCCTAGATTCTACCCTCAGCTACCACCCCCCCTCAGTGTAGGGGAATTGAAATGTCCTGTGTTGAATTTCTATGTGAAATCTCACCCTTTTGTTTTTCAAAACATCCCTAAAATAGCGAAAGAGTCATATGTAAATTACCAAAAGTAATGTCAGTTATAAGATGGCAGCAGGCTCAGGTAGTGCGTCCCCGATCTTCACTTCTATAACACCTGAACAATGCTTCCAGTGTCAATATTAAGATAAGAATCTCATCTTTCAGATCCATTCAAATTGTTGGTTGGCGATTTTTGTGAATCTTACAGAACCAGAGAAAAGTGAACGTGTCCAAAATCCTCACTAGAAGTATAAAGCTTGCGCAGTATCGCAGATGAATGAGTGCAACTTAGAGGCAGAGAGGAGGGCTCAGTTCAAAGATTACAACGCACACGAGAACAGCAGTGTGTAAGGAAACCACCCCCCCCCCCCCCCCCCATGCATTGGATAAGCACAATCCTGGAATAGAAATCCATATTCACGTCCTGCTTGCTACTACAACAAACATAAAAAGGTTGATTACACATCCCTCTAGAGACAGAACAAAGCCACATAGCTGAAGTCGTTATCAGGCAGGGCTTTGGGAGTGTAGTTCTTCAGCAGGCTCAAATCACAGTATCTTTCTGGCCGTTACATCATCAAGCTTTACTTAATAGTTATTTTGCAGTTTCTCAGTTAACCCTTTAACAGTCATTGCCCTCGTGCATTAATTCCTTTCAGTTCAAAGGGCAGCGATTAAGGACGTTCCAGGGATTCTTTCCCCGCCATTTAATGCAAATGGGAGGTCCGCTACCCTGGAATTAACATAAAAACACCCGCCGGAAATTTTCTACAACACAACTAATGACTGGGATACTCCGAACCCTCTCCAGATTCCGAGGTAAATTAGCGCGGGAACGTGCGATTCTGGCTTTAAAAATAACAAGTTACCGTCCAAGGAATTATGAGGAAAGTCAAGATCAGGCCCGTGTGCCTGGAGATGGGGCGAGCTCTTAAAGGGAAGGACAGGACGGGGCAGAGCACTTCAGTTGTAAAGGATGTGGATGGAAGCTACGAATCCAGAGGATATGTCACAGGGCCGGTCTTTAAATATGAGGATGATCTCGCACACGTGTATTTAGGAAAAACAGCTGCGTGAACGATAGATGTCCCTGCTGTAAGAGACCGATGGATTGGGTGGCAGCAATACCTGCACCCACCACCCCGCACCCCGCGATACTAAAGGGGGTCAGGGTCCAGGTGTTTGCCAACCTTCTGCACCCCCTCGGTACACCCTCACCCCTGCCTCTGCGTGGCATATTATCCTTCCTACAAAAGAGAAATCTGGATGTTTCTGTGGGCACGAGCCAAATACCAGTGAGAGGGTCGTGTGAGAGGGGTACGTGACCCGCCTCCCCCCCGGGGACGCACTCATTTCACTTAACTTCCCCATCTCTCTTCCAAAGCCCCCATCACCATCTCTATGAGATTGAATTGTTTTCTTAATCTCCTCCCTGCATGCACATGTAAGAGGGTCCGCAGCAACCACTTAACCAATTCCACTGCTTCACCTGATAAATGAGTCATCCTCCTCCTGTATCCTGTACTCCAGAGAGAAATATTATAATCTCTGTGAATTTTTGCTATTGTTTCGACTCAGTCTAAAAATGACTTTTTTAGATACTATTGTCTGGAAATACTGATCCGAGTTCAATCGTGTATTATACTCCAGAGCCCTGCACTCAACTAATTCGTCTGCTGCTGGTGCAGTCACTGTGTCACATCATTAAATACTTAATCCTGTACTGATCCTTATTACATCCTACACCTGTTATTATAGTCCAGAGCTGCAAACTCACTATTTTGCTGGCTGGGCAGTCACTGTGTAAGCGTTAAAAAAATAAAAACCCATTACATTACTTATCCTACTTTGGATCCTGGTTATACTTATCCTGTACTGATCCTGAGTTACATCCTGTATTATACACCAGAGCTGCACTCACTATTCTGCTGCTGGTGCAGTAACTGTGTGCATACATGACATTACTTATCCTGTACTGATCCTGAGTTACATCCTGTATTATAGAGCTGCACTCACTATTCTGCTGACACAATGGGGGTCATTTACTAAGGGCCCGAATCGCGTTTTCCCGACGTGTTACCCGAATATTTCCGATTTGCGCCGATTGTACCTGAATTGCCCCGGGATTGTGACGCACGCGATCGGATTGTGGCGCATCGGCGCCGGCATGCGCGCGACGGAAATCGGGGGGCGTGGCCGAACGAAAACCCGACGTATTCGGAAAAACCGCCGCATTTAAAAACCGAAAAAGTGTCGCTTGGGGAGCGCTTACCTTCACCTGGTCCGAGGTGGTGCATTCCGACGCGTGGAGATGATTTTCAGCGCAGCAGCGCCACCTGGTGGACGGCGGAGGAACTGCCTTCATGAATCCCGGCCGGACCCGAATCCAGAGCAGAGAACGCGCCGCTGGATCGCGAATGGGCCGGGTAAGTAAATTTGCCCCAATGTGGCTTATTTACTAAGGGTCCACAAATCGCACTTTCATTTGTTTTTCCGACGTTTTTCGGGATTTGCGCCTCTGAGACAGGTATTAAACTGTGGATTGTGTTGCACACGATCGGATTGTGGCGCAGCGGCGCTGCTTTCATGCGACGGAAATCGGGGGCGGTGCCGTCGGGCGATCCGACTGATTCGGACTGAGCGCGGGATTTACCTTTCAAATTGTGTCGCACGACAATGCACTTACATGCACCAGGAAGAAGAAGGTGAACTCCGGGGACCTGAGTGGGGAAGCGACACATGCAGGATATCGGGCGCAGGATCTTAGTGAATCGCAGAAGAGTGCATTCCGGTTGGACGATGCACTTTCAGGGAACGCGTCAGGACGGGTAAGTTGATATGCCCCAATGGGGCAAAGGTCTGTGCGCCAGTTTTCTGTCAGACTTTGCACGTTATCATCATTGCACACTGCTTGAACATGTATTTAGGAAGTGCCTGACAGAATTGTGTCGCACGCTTCTTGTTAAAGGTGCATCCAAAAGTGGCGCACAGTCAGGACAGTGCAGGGGGCGCCAGATGAAGAACGTGCACCAGAAATCCTGAATCTGGCGCCCCCTGCAGACTACACAGGACACTGCACAGTGGTTAGTGAATGTGCCCCAGTCTCTGCCACCGTTGTGTGTGGTACAATGACTGTTCGGTCTCCCGTGTGTGGGCAGGCTGTATGGCGTCCTAATAAACAGTCTTATTTATGTGCGCTCTCGTCAGACCTGCAGAGACTGTCTTATTACATAAGAAGTATCTCTCTGGCATGGTAATGAAGCACCTACATGTCTCTTCCTGGTAGGTAACTGGTAATCTTCTTCTGATTAAAAACTAATTAAGGAAATTGATTGCGTGAGGTGGAAGCTGAGTGAGACGGGAGACAGCGCAGGAGAACAATGCAGGGAATGTCTCTCAGAGAGACATAAGAGGGGTGTAAGGGGACCACCACCGGGACTAAGGGTTGAGAAGAAAACTTTATAAAACTTTAAATATGTCAATCCATACCTGTACTGTATAAGAAAAGGAAACCATCAGCAGGTGTGACCATGGTGACTCCACCCCGTGTTATGTATTATCCCTGGAGCGGTGTGTAATCAGACCTTTGTGCATGTTGTTAGTAGCAGCAGGACTGTGAAATATCATGTGGATTTATATTCCACAGCCCCTACCTTGATCTCTGAATGACTACTGCATCCAACCAGGAGCTTGCCTCTTTCTTTAATTTGAGCACAGAGAACAGCAGTGTGAGGACTTGTCCCCAGTGCACTTGGAGAAGCTACAATCCTGAAGTAAAAATCCATATATCACAGTCCTGCTGCTACTAACAAAGGTCTGATCTCCACATCTACATATCTCTCCAGGGACAATACATAACACTGGCTGTAGTCTCCATGGTCACACCTGCTGACAGGTTCTTTTTCTTCTACAGGCAGGGATCTGACACACTCCCTTTAAGACATGAAGAATATGGAGCCCTGTCTCAGACACTGTGATGAGGTAGTCAATCAGTAATGTATTCCCCCCTCAGCCTTAAACTACTGTATCTCATTAAGTCTCCAGTGGAGCTTGCAATCTAATGTGTCTGTGGAGATGAGACGCACATTCAGCATTCACACCCTAGGGCGAGCCGCAAGCGCATCCAGTATGATTACCGATGCAGCATCCGGATGATGAAGTCTTGCACATCTGGGTGTGGGGTTGAGGACATTCAGATCTCATGAGGGTCCTTCTTAAAGGGGTGGGTTATGGCTGATCTTCGCTGGGCACAGGGCGACAGTTAGTTTACAGATAGAAGAGGTGCAGCACGAGAGAAGATTTGGAGGAAAGTCACACAGCAGGGGACGGGGAGTACAAAATCACACACAGCACTGCAGCCGCTCCGGTCTCTGTGGTCGCCGTATCCATAGTAATTTCATTGTTCTATTGTTTTCTTGGAGACGTATTCCCTTCTCTTTTCGAGGATGATTCTACCTGGAGAAGGTGCGTGTTCTGCATTACTAAGCCGAAGTCCTGCGCACACAATACACATAACCTCACACCTTCATCTCTGCTGTGATGATATGAGGTGAGAAGAGAAGGTAACATTACATATAGGACCTGAGGACCATCTCCAATATGACAGAAGTGCATGATGGGTCAAATCAGTTCTTTAGGATGCACCACATTATATTAGACAAAAACTTATCAATTCCCATCATATTTCAATGCAATGCAAATATGAGAATTAGAGGGAACCTGTCAGCAGGTGTGTCCATAAAGACTGCCCCCACTGTCAGGTATTGTCTCTGGAGAGATGTGTAATCAGACCTTTGTGTATGTTGTTAGTAGCAGCAGGACTGTGATATATGGATCAATATTCCAGGATTGTAAATTCTGTAAGTGCACTGGGAGTGTGGTCCAGCACTGCTGTGCTCTGTGCACTCTGCAGCTAGTGTTATGATTACACATCTCTCCATGGACTATACCCACTATTGTGAAATATGGATTTATATTCCAGAATTGTATATTCTCTGAGGAGCATGTCCTCACACTGCTCTGCTCTGTGCAGGCAGTGTGATAATTACACCTTTCTCCATGGACAACCTACCTTTCTATGTTGGTATCTAAATATCTCTCTCTTATATTAGCATCTCTAATAGACCTCATTTCCCTTCCTCCAGAATTACATATCCTGATCTTTCCAGATTACAAAATGTGAATAAACAGATTTACCCACATACAATGTTAGGCAATATCCCTGAAGACCTGCATAATCAGACCTCTGTGCTCTGAAGCCAATGTCAGGTATTGTCCCTAAAGTGTAATCAGACCTCTGGGCTTGTTAGTAGCAGCAGGACTGTGAGATATGGATTTATATTTCAGGATTGTAACTCCTGTAAATGCACTGGGAACAAGTCCCCACACTGCTGTGCTCTGTGTTCTCTGAAGCCAATGTCAGGTATTGTCCCTAAAGTGTAATCTGACCTCTGTGCATGTTAGTAGCAGCAGGACTGTGAGATATGGATTTATATTTCAGGATTGTAATTCCTGTAAATGCACTGGGGGCAAGTCCTCACACTGCTGTGCTCTGTGCTCTCTGAAGTCAATGTCAGGTATTGTTCCGGGTGAGATGTGTAATCAGACCTCGGTGTATGTTGTTAGTAGCAGCAGGACTGTGATACATGGAATTATATTCCAGGATTGTAGTTTCACGCTCTGTGTATCTGTCCGCTCCCCTGTGCTTGGAGTGTAAGTATAGACCAGTCTTCCATACAGTGACTTCCCCCGCAGAGGGGTCCCCGGAGGACGGTGGTGGAGTGGCAGCACAGTCTCTGAGCCTGTTCTCTGTTCTTCTAATGAGATGATTTAATTCTTAATGGAAGTTTGTGTGAGATTGCGGCGCACGCGGTAAATGCCAGCACCTCGCCGCAGAATTAACAACTCCGACATCAAATGCCAAACACTTCAAGTGACGTGAGCGAAAACAAGACGGATGTGGAGGCTCCTCCGCACATCCAGCCTGCAATCAACTTATGCAAATCCAGGATGAGCGGGAAATGTTCTCTGACCACTGGGGGATTAGGAACCTCAGAGGCGCTGGGGACCCCAGGGGACAGAGCAAAAAGTTTCATGTACAAAATGGTATAAATCTATACATTGCTTATAATACATACGTATAAATTAATGTATCTACATCCTAAATATAAAGTATTTAACACCTGATACTCAGCTCTAAATGCCCTGCAAAGCTACAGAGATACATAATATAAATCTGTCTACATACAATCACCACTAGAGGGGGCAGATAAACTTATATCTAGTGGTGGCTGTATATACAGTATGTAGTTATCTCCTGAGCTCCCCCTAGTGGTGGCTGTTTATACAGTATATAGTAATCTCCTGAGCTCCCCCTAGTGGTGCCTTATATACAGTATATAGTAATCTCCTGAGCTCCTCCTAGTGGTGGCTGTATATACAGTATGTAGTAATCTCCTGAGCTCCTCTTAGTGGTGACTGTATATACAGTATGTAGTGATCTCCTGAGCTCCCCCTAGTGGTGGCTGTATATACAGTATGTAGTAATCTCCTGAGCTCCTCATAGTGGTGGCTGTATATACAGTATATAGTAATCTCCTGAGCTCCTCCTAGTGGTGACTGTATATACAGTATATAGTAATCTCCTGAGCTCCCCCTAGTGGTGGCTGTATTTACAGTATGTAGTAATCTCCTGAGCTCCTTCTAGTGGTGGCTGTATATACAGTATGTAGTAATCTCCTGAGCTCCCCCTAATGGTGGCTGTATATACAGTATGTAGTAATCTCCTGAGCTCCTCCTAGTGGTGCTGTATATACAGTATGTAGTAATCTGAGCTCCTCCTAGTGGTGACTGTATATACAGTATGTAGTAATCTGAGCTCCTCCTAGTGGTGACTGACTAAGGGCACCTCCAGTCCCAGGACATTACACCCATAGACGGGCACTAAGGGCACCTCCAGTCCCAGGACATTACACCCATAGACGGGCACTAAGGGCACCTCCAGGCCCAGGACATTACACCCATAGACGGGCACTGAGGGCACATCCAGTTCCAGGACATTACACCAATAGACGGGCACTCTGTGGTACTCACCGTCCTTCTCCTCCGCTTCTGTCTCAGGGACATCAGTGACGAGCTGCTCCTGGTCTCCTGTCCGCTCCATGTCCTCTTCACTCTGCTCTGGACCTTCCGGATGGGTCTGGTCCTGTTGGAGGCTGTCCAGCCGCTCATCAGAAGTTGCCTCTGTGTCTGGCTCCTGGTTCTGCTGGAGGTCCAGTTGGAAGCTGTCCTGTAGGGTTTCCTTTGCAGGTTTTCTGAATTTCTTTAGCTTTATGAACTTCTTCTGCTCCTTGTCCTGGACCTTGGTGCTGTCCGCGGAGTCTGTGTGACCCGGCTTGAAGATCTGGTCCATGTCTTTGGTGAATTCCAGTAGGGTCCCATTAGAGCCATAACTGGAGGTTTTATCCAGTATGAGGGGCTGTAAGGGTCCTGGGGTCCGGGAGGCGGCTCGTCCCACCTTTCTACATGAGCGCTGCAGATCGTAACTCATGGTCACCGAGAAGTAGGAATAGTCCACGGCGCTGTACGTCAGCATGAAGTTAATGGTAACGATAGGGGCCAAGATGTTCACTTGACCAATGAAGACAAACGCCATGGTGAGGACTCCGGTCAGGAAGATAGCGGCCACCGGGGTCTTGTTAGGACCCCTCTAGAGGAAAACCAATATGGCAGATACTGATTATATGCACAAATCTGAGCCCTGATCATCACCGTCCTGTCACCCAGAATAAAAACCCTGCTGATACAATCAGGGATATTGTCCTGTACTCTAGTCACATCCAGAGCAGCAAGATTGATTTATTTTTTCAGTTATTATAGATAGAACTCTGAAGGTCTGACATGATATTACTGCAGAATTGTGAATGCAGCTCTGGAGGTGAATACAGTATAAGATACAATGCCACTTATATATAATGTGGTGCCAGAGCGCTGAGCCCCAAGGAGGCCATAATACTGCAGCCCGGCATCTGTGCCGATTACTGAGCCCGGACTGATTAGCTCTATAATCAGCTGATAAATCCCGGCTAACCCAAGCCTCATCATGTGACCCAGAAAATGCCCACAACCCACTAATCCTGTTTATCAGAGGAATTACAGGACAAACATTCAGGACCTGCCATTAACACTTCATTCATCACCAAAGAATCACCTGAAGGTCAAAAAATATCCTAGAAAAAAACTAAAATGTACCCTTAACATCCTGCATTATCATTCAGAGCTGCACACTATTCTGCCGGAGGAGTCATTGTGTACATACATGACATTACTTCTGAGTTACATCCTGTATTACACTCCAGAGCTGCACTCACTATTCTGCTGCTGCTTGTGCAGTCACTGTGTACATACATGACATTACTTATCCTGTACTGATCCTGAGTTACATCCTATATTATACTCCAGAGCTGCACTCACTATTGTGCTGCTGGTACAGTCACTGTGTACATACATGACATTACTTATCCAGTACTGATCCTGAGTTACATCCTGTATTATACCCCAGAGCTGTGCTTACTATTCTGCTGCTGGTGCAGTCACTGTGTACATACATGACATTACTTATCCTGTACTGATCCTGAGTTACATCCTGTATTATACACCAGAGCTGCACTCACTATTCTGCTGCTTGTGCAGTCACTGTGTACATACAAGACATTACTTATCCTGTACTGATCCTGAGTTATATCCTGTGTTATACTCTGGAGATGATGTACTTACTCCGCGGCCCAGAAATGACAGGATAGGGATGACCTTTTCCTGTGCAATGCACTGCAAGATCCTTGGAGCGCCATACAGACCTCCCATGCAAGAGGCCAGCGACGAGATATAAAGACCCAGCAGGAAGAGGAATCCCACCAAAGACACCTGAGGAGGGGGACACAGTGTATCAGACTAATACCCAACCTAAAAAAGCTTCAATACCCCATCTCGATCACTCTAGCTGACTGCAGGAGACTTCTAACCCGTCTGTTATCCAGCAAACACCAGATACAAGCTCCGGGTGTCTCTGCAGTCACATTCACCTTGGACTTTGTATACGAGATGCGGCTGATGACTGGTTCAAGCAGCAGAATTTTTACTAAATAATTTTTTTCTGTTCCCTTGTAAAGAATGACAGCACCATTATACAAGCTCTTATACCTTGTGTCACCCCCTCATCCTCATAGACTGTAAGCTCTTGTGTCACCCAGTCTCTCCAGTAATGAAATACCCTGCAGGACCCTCCCCCAGTAATGAAATACCCTGCAGCAGCCTCCCCAGTAATGAAATGCCCTGCAGGACCCTCCCCCAGTAATAAATGCCCTGCAGCAGCCTCCCCAGTAATGAAATGCCCTGCAGGACCCTCCCCAGCAGCCTCCCCAGTAATGAAATACCCTGCAGGACCCTCCCCCAGTAATTAAATGCCCTGCAGCAGCCTCCCCAGTAATGAAATGCTGCTCAACAGCCTCTCCCAGTACTGACAAACCCTGCAGCTGCGTCCTCCAAAAATGAAATTCCCAGCATTAACCTCCCTCATCAATGAAATGCCCTGTAGCAGCCTCCCATCGTAAAGACTTGCCCTGCAGCTGCCTCCCTCTGTAATGAAATGCCCTGTAGCAGCCTCCCATCGTAAAGACTTGCCCTGTAACTGCCTCCCTCTGTAATGAAATGCCCTGAAGCAGTCTCTCCAGTAATGAAATGTCCTGCATTAGCCTCCCTCAGTAATAAACTGTCTGGTAGCCTCCCTAGTAATGAAATGTACTGCAGCAGCCTGACCTAGTAATATAGTGCCCTGCAGCAGCCTCCCCCAATAATGAAATGCCCAGCCCCTTGTTATATATTACACAAGCTCCCCCAGCATGTTAAAAATGCCCAGCAGCCTCCGTTAACTAATTTGATGTCCAGCAGCTTCCCCCACTATTCAAAGCCCTGCATAAACCTTTATGAAACGCCCTGAAGCAGCCTTCCTCGGTAATTAAGTGCCTCCCGAGTAATGAAATGCCTTTTAAGCTCCCCCAGTGATATAATGCCCCACAGCAGTCTCTCCAGTAATGAAATGCCATGCAGCAGCCTCCCTCTGTAATTTATTGCCCTGGAGCAGCCTCTCAGTAATGAAATGCCCTGCAGCCTCCCCAGTAATGAAATACCCTGCAGGATCCTCCCCTGAGCAATGAAATACCCTACAGGATCCTCCCCCAGTAATGAAATAACCTGCAGCCTCCCCAGTAATAAAATACCCTGCAGGATCCTCCCCTGAGCAATTAAATACCCTGCAGGATCCTCCCCTGAGCAAAAATATACCCTGCAGGATCCTCCCCTGAGCAATGAAATACCCTACAGACTCCTCTCCCAGTAATGAAATACCCAGCAGGACCCTCCCCCAGTAATTAAATACCCTGCAGGACCGTCCCCCAGTAATTAAATGCCCTGTAGCAGCCTCCCAGTAATGAAATACCCTGCAGGACCCTCCCCCAGTAATGAAATGCCCTGCAGCAGCCTCCCTCAGTAATGAAATGCTGTGCAGCAGCCTCCCCCAGTAATAAAATGCCGTGCAGGAACCTCCCCCAGTAATGAAATACCCTGCAGGATCCACCCCCAGTAATGAAATACCCTGCAGGACCCTCCCTCAGTAATGAAATGCCCCGCAGCAGAATCCCCCAATAATGAAATGCCCTTGAGGACCCTCCCCCAGTAATTAAATGCCGTGCAGGATCCTCTCCCAGTAATGAAATGCCCTGCAGCTGCCTCCCCAGTAATGAAATGCCCTGCCCATTGTTATATATTGCATTGGTCACTGGCTCCCCCAACATATGAAATCCCCCGCAGCCTCCCCACAAACAATTGTTCTGAAAAACCTCAGCTTATACAGGGGTATATACAGGATATATAGTGTATGTAGTGTATAAATGACATACCCCGGAGCTCTACCCGCCCTGCGCTTACATTCAGCATCGTCTCCGTAACATTGTGTTTTATCTCCGCTCATCACCACGATAATTACCCAGTAATTTACCCACTAAAGAAAATTAGAGTTTAATGCAGGTAATAGGATCGGCGGAGGGAGCTACTTTTAATTGCTGTAAATTTTTATTATTTTCAGGTTCTATAAAACACTTTTTAATGTTTTTTAATTGAATTTTCATATATTCACACACAAAAAGATAAAGATGCCGTATAGACCGTACGTTCTTAATGATAAAATAATACTGTAATGTGCTGTCAAACCAACAAATTACAACAAATGCAAACACCGAGGTCTAAAGACGAGCTGAAAACTCAAAGACGTGGAGTGTTTTTTAAAAAAAATGAATTATTTGTCCGTTTTTGAGCCCGTTTTGCTGCATTTGAACCATTGAAGGTAGAAACAAAGGACCTTTGATGATGTCATGAACATGTGACCAGCATACTGATCACATGGCGATGACATCATCATAGGTCCTTCTGTCTTTTATCACTAAGGGGGGAAAGAGGCTTAGAATCTCATATTCTGAAAATGTGGCAGACATTGGAGTAAAAACTGGATCAAACGAAAGCCGAATTCTTCTAAAGGAGGACACCAGTTGTATTTATTGGACATTGACGACTTATCTTTCCATTTTTTCAACTTGGGCTGGAGGATCCCTTTAATTTTTTTTTGCTGCCTCAATGTGAGAAATCTACAAACAATTTAACACCATGGAATGAAATTTTTTTTAAAAAGTAACAAAATAAACACATTTAATATGTAAATGTAGGCATTTTTAATTATTATTTTTTTAATTATTTCCATTTTAATCACTTCAAAAATATTGGAACCTCTACAAAAATCATTTTGCAAATTGTTATAAATTTGGCCATGGTTTGGCAATGAGAGTGATTGATGAACCATGGCTGCCATGAGCAGCGCCACCCCTGTCCATGAGTGGTATTGCCTCTTGGCTCCATTCTTTTCAATGGAACTGAGCTGCAATACCGCATACAACCTATGTACTGGGGTGGCGCTGTTCATAAAAGAAAAGATCTGTGTTTTTGTCTTACCCTTTAAAATAGAATCTTCTTTCCGATTCTTAAAGGAAATGTAAAGAGTATCAATACATTGGAGGAGAAGAGTATTGACACCCTCCAGGCTCCATCATGTAGGGGAATGACTCTGTGACTACTCTGCATCTCCACCCCCACTTCTTGTCTATCATGTGTTCCCACATGATGATATATTATACAATATATGCATATTACTGCCCTCTGGCCGGCCAATCACGCTGGGTCTGGTAACCGGTACTATCTAGCCGCTGCCTGCCCACCGCCCGCCCGAGTATCAGTTCATTATGTAGCGTTCGATGCCGGCTAATGGCTTGTTCTGCCTTCATTATGATATCATTCTATAGAAATTTATAGTTAATCCTCTATGGTAATTGCCTTTAAATGCTGTGTGCATTACGACTCATTTCACCTTGAGTATGTACAAGACGCCCGGGCCAATCGCCAAGACCCGAGTAACAGCGCTCCATCCCTGCGCTCCTGGACCATTTCTAACTCAATTACTCAATTGTGTTAAAATAGGCTTAAAGGGGTTGTCTAGCATTATCATCAATTGCCAGACCTCAGCTTCAAAGAGCTTTATTCCTGGGGGTTGGATGGATCCAGGCATGAAAATAGAACAAAGACGTTTGTCAAATGGAAGGTGAGGGATCCATCGTAGAAAATTAGCATTAGGACCCAAGTAATGTAAGTTGCTGAATGTCTGCAGTACCGCAGATTGGCCACAACACAGTGGGTGGAGACACTTCATGAAGGTATCGCTCATAAATATGAAAATGGTCAATGGTGGAAACCCTTTATAAAGGGATTGTTCGTGAATATTCTTTGAGGGCCTCTCTACAGGGTAGACCATCAATGTAGGATCGGTAGATGACACTCTGACACCCTCACCTATCAGCTGTCTGTCCCAGCATGCACCCATGGATGGTGCTTTGAAAACCACAGGTGGGGAAATAAAAGCTTGTCATTGACCTGCTCCGCTCTTGGGTTCCTATGATCTTCCGATAATTCCAATTTTAGTGCCTGCAACCGGCCAGAAGTTGCGGTTGGAGAAAGGAAACATCTATCAGCCAATGAGTGACCTACCTGGATTAGGGAATAACAAAGAAATTGCCCCTGATCCAAGAGAGTCACTCATTGGCTGAAGGAGATCTTGAAACTTCTATGAAACTTCTAGCCTGTCGAAGACCCAACAATGGGAGGAAGTGCCGGAGTGTCAAAGGAATCCGAAGGCGGAGCAGGAGGTAACTACTTCCAGGTCCATTTCCTGTCTTTATGAAAGGACTAACAGGTGATTGGTGAGTAGGTTGGGTGTCGTCCCCTATAGGTCTGCCATTGATGATCTATCCTAAGCAAAGATCCTCAATGATAATTCCCAAACATGATGATGTTCTATCAGGAAAACAGAACTGATGTCCGGTGGTGGACCAAGAAGGTCACTCGTTGGCGCCAACGAGACCACCGACCCCCCACCTGAACTTCTGTCTGGATACAAGTCTACAATGTGGGAATCGAGATCTAGAACTAGGTAATTATGTGCTTGTTCAGCCCCACCGCTGCTCACATCATGGAAAACCCCTTTAATTGACAAGTTAAAGAGGCTCCTCCACCACTTCACACATGTGGTGTTGACCCTACACGTGCGACGGTGAAAGGTCCTCTCCAAAGGTTTTCTCCATCAATGTATTAACCCCAGAAATTCCCTTTAATAACATCTTCTAGATGGGTCCAGACCGGATACTGTATATTAATAGAGACGGCCGCGAGATGCTCAAGCGTGAGGTGAGTGGAGGATGATAATGACTCCCTCAAGGACACCGGGAACTCAAGAAACAAATGGATTGTCCTCGGATCTCGTGTAATGAATGTCACGGCCGGCGGCGCTCCTGACACAGTATCCTACAATATCTATGACCGGAGCATCGAACATGTCAATAGGCTCCGTCCCGAGCAATCGTGAAGGATCGGAGTAATAAAGCGCCATGCGCTAATGTGCACGGGAGGAGCCCAACCAAGAGCGCGGATAGAGGGAGCCACAGAAGCGGAACGTAGGAAAACGGAACACCGGGCACCATCAATACACAGCCCCCCACAGGACAAACAATCCTCATTACACCGAGACAGAACTAACGTATCACATGACCAGTACCGAGCAGCGCCAAACCCTCCAATTATTACACAAGGAGCCCTCGTACATATTCCATGAGATCACATCCAGGTTCTGTCGCTTAGGTTTTATTGCTGGAATTGGTGTTATTTTTTTGGTGCGAAAAATTTCTACTTTTATATGTATGAATCTAGGAATTACCAAAAAAAGTGTAAAATGTTACTCTAAGTGTCCTGAAAATTCTATCAAAGATACTTGTTAGCAGGTCTGACCACACTGCTGTATTCTGTGCTCTCTGCAGCTAGTGTTACGTATTATCCCTGGAGAGATGTGTATTCAGAGCTTTGCGTATGCTGTTGGTAGCAGCAGGACTGTTATTAATATTGGTTTATATTCCAGGAATGTAACTTGACCATATGGAATGGGGGTGAGTCCTCACACTGCTGTGCTCTGTGCTCTCTGCAGCCAGTGTTACGTATTATCCCAGGAGAGATGTGTAATCAAAGCTTTGTGTATGTTGTTAGTAGCAGCAGGACTGTGATATATGGATTTATATTCCAGCATTGTAGCTTCTCCAAGTGTACTGGGGGGGTGTCCTCACACTGATGTGCTCTGTGCTTCCTCGGAGACTATTGTGACCATTATCTCCTATAGAAAGTCTGTACTTGTCCATCTCCATCAGTCTGATAGAAGGGAATGGAGTATCGCTCACACCCTGCACTTCTTATCCATAGCAGTGGGACCCCCATAGAAGAAGATCTCAGCCTTTGGACCCCCACCAGTGAGTGTTATATCTATGTATCAGGAATAACAATTAAACATGTGATTTTAAAACCCCAAAATATTTACAAATCACATTCGAATTACACATGAGATTTCTACAACAAAAACCTTGATGATTCCAGAAAACGGACAAACTGTGGCTTCTATGGAAATGACTATTGTTCAAACACAAAAATCAATTCCAATCTGTCTTGGGGGGGAGAGGGGGGGTCACAAAAATCCACCATTATTCACACTGACACGTGCCAGGAGTCAGAGATCCGTGGTAAATGATGAATCAATGTGTCTAACATATGACAACATGATAAAGGCAAGCGCCTATGCGGAATGGGGGGGGGGGTAGGAATTGTGTCCAGACACCTCCAGCAATCATCTCGAAATCTAGAAGCCCAATATCCAGAAGCCTCCGTGCACATTCCATGATATCCAAATATCGTCAAAATTCTGCAACGTTTACTATAATTTTCCATCCAGGATTTTCCTTGGTTTTGTTGAGCAGTTACAAAGAGACACAAAATATTCTGCACGATTTACCTTGTGGATACAATGTTTCCACTGTCATGTTCTAGACTTATATAATTATAAATGATAGAAAATATTAAATCCAAATGACTGGTTCCCTTTAATTAGCGGTGAGTGGACCCGTTCAGTCTCGAGTTCACACGGTGCGTTGTCCGACAAGGATTCGGGTCTGCCGCGATTCACTAAGTTCGTGCGTCCAATTTCCTGTTGCGCCGAGGTCCACCGGAGTTCACCTTCTTCTTCCTTGTGCATGTAAGTGCTGATCTTGCAACACAATTCGTTTTTTAAATCCTGCGGTTTTTCCGAATCCGTCGGGTTGTCCGATGCCCCGCCCCCAATTTCTGTTGCGTGCACACCGACGGCGATGCGCCGCAATCTGATCATGTGCGCCAAAAACCCGGGGCAATTCAGGGCACAAACGGAAATAATCGGGAAACCCGACGAAAGTGCGGCGCTCGGACCCTTTGTAAATGAGCCCCATTGTTTTCATGTAATTTTAAAGGGAACCTATCACCAAAGACCTCATTATCTCTGAAGACAGGTTGCAAAAGCCCATTACAGCTGCAGTGCCCATATGTCTTTCTGCTTTCTCTAAGAATTTGCATTACAATATAATTGTGTGTTATAACTTACCTTGCATCCTGACAGAATCCTCTGTGTAGACCCAGGGGTTGTGCTTTGGTTTGGATGCATTTCAAAAAACAACATGTGACTTGTCAGTGCTGCAGACTGCTCTGCTCTCAACCCCCACCTTTGTGCTCCGGCAGAGCTCCTCCCTCCTGCTCCTTTACAGTGTGGTGAGCTGACATCAGTGGGAGAGGTAGGAGCTGTTCAGGTGCACAAAGGTCCTGCAGCACTGACAAGTCACATGTTGTTTTTTGAAATGCATCTAAACCAAAGCCCAACCCCTGAGACCTCACAGAGGATTCTGTCAGAATGCAAGGTAAGTTATAGCACACAATTAAATTGTAATGCAAATGCTTAGAGAAAGCAGAAAGACAGATGTGCACTGCAGCTGTAATGGGCTTCTGTAACCTGTCTATAGTGAGAATGAGGTCCCTGCTGACAGCTTCCCTTTAAGCACATTAGAACTTTGTGCACACTGCTAAACCTACATTTAACAAGGCTTCAGTGACTGCACAAACCAGAACAAATGATATCATGTATCATAGTCAGGTATTTTGGTTTTGCTAATAACCTTGAAATCTAAAACGCAACAATTTATTTAATAATGAGTGAAATTAATACAAATGTTAATTCATTTTTTAAATAAATAAAAACTGAATTTTTTTTTAAAGAAATTTTAAAAATCTTCCTACATTCAGTGATCTATACATATAAGGGATAAGGACACTCTGATCACTGATCTCCTGCCGCTCCTGTTCGGGCCCTTCTGAGGCCTCCGAATATTTCTTGACACATGGAAATTATTTCTCTGCTAATTAAGAATCGGTCATTTCCTTTGTGTCCAGAAGGACCATAAAATAAGGACCAGCAGGGACGGGGGATACATTGGAATGGGAGCAGCAGGGAATTGATTGCAATTTTTATTTTTTCAAACTATAATAAAATTACAAAAAAGAAAATGAAATAAAAGAATTCACTTCCCAGAGCAGAAAACTGATGGAAGGAAATAGTTACATATTTCTGGTCATAAATAGTGGAATTTATGTAAAAATTAATAATTTCATCCACAGATTTTTAATTTTTATATTCTCTGGATTGACTATTAAAGACAAGACGAGCACGAACGTCCTTTTTATAGATATAAATGTCCTACAATGCTCGTCCGGCTGCCTTTACCTGCACAGAAAATCAAAAATCTTTGCCAAAATTGCAGGTTTTTAATCTATTTTGTGTACCCGTCCTTCCAAAGAAATGTCAAAAAGTGTCATGTGCTGCCAAATACGTCCAATTATTACCTCTTTTTATCATCCAAAAAGTCCTCATAAGATGGTTTTCATTTTTAAAAAACGTATGTTTTATGATTTTCTAAATATAAATGTTTGAGTATATTGTTTTTCTAAATACACATAAAAATATCCGATTTGTTTTCTTGCTCTTAACCCCAATGAATTACAGGTGGTCCGGGTTACATATAAGATAGGTTCCATAGGTTTGTTCTTAAGTTGAATTTGTATGTAAGTTGAAACTGTATATGTTATAATTGTAATGGGACCATTTATCAATAAAACTTTATTACAGACACTTTACAGCTGATCATTGTACATCTCTGAACTATAGTAACATCCAGAGAGGTCACCAGAGTCACCAGGGGTCACTGGGGGCAGAGGGGTCAGTCTTTAACTAGGGGTCGTCTGTAAATCAAGTAAGAAGGGACTGCCTGTAGTTAATAAATTGAAATCATTATTTTATTTTTACCCTAAAAAAAGCCTCACATCACCCCAAAAAATGTTTTGTCTTTTGGAAAGGTAGGATAGGAAACCAAAAAAAAAAACGGTGCCAAAAGGTCTCATCCTTAAAGGGAACCTTTCATCAGCTCGATCTGTGACTCTTTGTATCTCCCACCGTTGCTGAACTAGTTTTGGCTCTCAATTGTCAAATAGGTGGAGCCAAGCTGTTCCTACGTATAACCGCCCTTCTGCCATTAGAAAGCCTAATATGCATATCGTTAGGGTAATTTCTTACCTTGTATGCTAATTACACCCTCTTCTGTCGGGTGAGTGGTCCTGGGCTGGAGCTGACAACCTGACTCCGCCCATTTGACAGTAACGATCTAAAAGTATGGATATTGATTGCTCAGGAATGCTGCTGACATGAGAGGAGCGGAGTGATGGTTCATGAAGGTGGAGGTCCCCTTTAAGGCGCTGATGATATCACTCCTTTATTCATAGACCCTTTATGTAACCTTTCTCTACCGTTGTGTATGAAGGACGGAAAATCGAGGAAATAGAACAAATATCCTCCATAATTTATCACAACCGTTTTGTTGTTACATCAGTGGAGTCTCCAGTTTACTCCACAGAATTTTTCTTATTAACATTAAAGAAAGAGCGAACCTTGTCCGCGCCTCCTTCCCTGTGAGAGCGGAGACGTCTCTGCCTCGTCGCAGGTCACGACCTCTTGTTCCCTGGAAAATTAGAAAGACGTTGATTGAGATTCTGCGATTACATAATGGGGAGTGAAGAGTGATTGCAACGTGAGGAATTCTGGTATTTTAACTAATTACATTTGGCTACATTTTCGTGACTCTGGTCCACCCTTGGTCAAGAGAATGGGGCTCATTTACTTACCCGGTCCTGTCGTGATCCAGCGGCGCGTTCTCCGATGAAGATTCGGGTCTTCCGGCAATTCAGCAAGCTCGAGAGTCCGCCGAGGTCCGCCGGAGTTCACCATCTTCTCCCCGGTGCATGTAAGTGCTTGATTTCGTGACAAACTTAGTTTTTTAACTTCTGCGGGTTTTCCGACAGCCACCCCCCAGATTTCTGTCGCGTAAAAGCCGGCGCCGAAAGATTGCGTCAAAATCCGATCGCGTGCGCCAAAATCCGACCGGAATTCGGCGCAAAACGGAAAAAGTCGGGAAACCCGGCGAAAGTGCAGCCCCGGAGCCCTTTGTAAATGAGCCCCAATGTATCAAATGCGATTGAGCAGATATGTTGGCGATAATATCAGACTGGACACCAATATATCTACTTTTCTTTCCACTTTGCGCTCTTACTGTCAGGCTCCAGGGGCAGTGGACCCACTGGACCACCACATCCGATGACCTAAGCCGACACCTGGGAGCGGAGTCTAAGTGGCATCCGGTCTTCACCAGAGCCCACCGCAAAGCTGGTCTTGCTCCACAGGCACGACTTTGCTATTGGTGGTGGCCAAGGCAAAGTAAAGAGTCGTAGAGCAGAATCGGGGACAGGCAGGAGGTAGGGACAGGCAGCACGGGACTGAAATCAAAGGCAAAGTGGAAGGTCAGGCCTGGCAGCAGCGGAGCAAAGTCAGGAACAGAATCGAGGTCACAACAGGAACTCACAATACAAACGGAGGACATAAGGAAACAAGCTTTCTCTAGGGAAGGGGCACAAAGATCCGGGGGGTATGTAGGAAAGGGCTGGCTGTTTATTAAATTAACGTTGCACCCGGCACTAATCAGCAGCGCGCTGGCCTTCTAAGAGTCAGGAAGCCGGTGCACGCGCGCCTAGGATGCACGCGCCATGCCATAGGAGACATTGTGGAATAGTGGACATGTAAGGTGGCCTGCCGTGGATCTGGGGGAGAGAGGGGTACCTGTGACCCGGGACCTGACACTTACATTGCATTGACTCCCTAATTCCGGATCACATGAGGGTCAGAGTGTCGTCGCATTATGTGACTGTCAGCTGGAATCATGCTCATGTACTGGAGAAATCCATCCCCCTCAGTCACAGCAAGGACTAAGCCAGCTACTGTGACTGAGGGGGCTAGATTTATTCAGTGCAGCTGGATGAATCCAATGTGTCGTTAACCTATGACCAAAAATCTTAATCTGGCTACAACAAAATTTTTAGGAGAATTTTTTTAGTTCATTTTCCTCAAAGAACATTGAGAACTCGGGACAGAACTCAACATTCATGGAGACCTTTCGTAGATTTATTAATGCTGTCCAAAAGTTCAATTTGTCTTATGCTGAGCCGGATTTATCAAAGTGTCTCATAAGGGACAGTCAATCTTTCTCACTGTCTAGTGATAGTTTACACCTTCTGTGCCCTGACACCTCCTTCACCCCATCCAGTTTAAATGACGACCACTCAGCCCCATCCCATGGTGCTCCATGCAGCGTCTCACACCCACACTGACATTTGGTATGAAGAGAATATTTTTAAGTGTCAAGTTCTGCTTTGTAGCATGTGACTGCTCCCCGGATCCTTCCCCCATCTTGCTGCAGGTGGTGCTGTCCGAGGCAAGAGGCTCAACTGGCCTCATGGCTGGTGCACCCCTGGCAGGATATGACATCTTCCGCCTCTTCTTGGATCCTGGACGTGTAAATTGTAATTACTCCAAATTCAATCTTTTGTTTTTTGGCCCAATTACATGTTTTTATGTAAGTTGTAATTTCCAGGTTTATTTCATTTCATATGTCGCCATCTTTTGGGGGCGTGGCCATGGGCGGAGTAAGTCTGCCATGGGCTCTGGGCTGTAGGAATATTATAGCCCCTACAAGTCTGGAATCACTTCCGACATCTGGTACTAGAATCAGCTTCTTGGGGAAAGGAGGATGTGTCCCTTCTGCTGCTTTCCATCTGTGGTTTCAGGACCTTTGGAGGACCTTCAAAGGTCCTGAAATGCTATTCTGTACATGTGTATTTAGAGCAGGAACAGATGTATGAGGATTTCATGTGTAAAGTTCCTTCTCAGTACAACATTTGGTAGGTGGTTTGGGTGGCCATGGGCTCCCTAGAAGGCTTGGGCCCCGGGCTACTACCCAAACTGCCTATATTATAATCCACTACCGGGTGTGGCTAGAGGGCTTAAAAATGCATATATCCAAAATTTACAGTTGTGTCCACTCCTGCACATAACCTCCCCCCACCCCATGGCTTGCGTCCATGTGGATTTGTGACATTTGTAACAAAAAGTGTCAAAAACCTCCCAAAAGTCGCACCTGCCTGGATAGAAAAAATTAAATATGTAACACGGAACAAACAACATGCATAAGGTGCAAAGTAGACCTGACAAATGTCTCAGTTATACACCAAAAAATGCCCTAAGATACACAACCCCCAATGTGTCCCATCTACCTTGCAATCATAAACTCTTCTCATATATGTAATAACCTGTCTAAAAAACCTGTAAGAAGTGGTGCAAGGCGTCTTAGCTATTTTTTGGGGGTTCACATCGTATTAGATTTTGCTTAGTAAAATTCCCTAATGAGCTGATTCCGACGTAGTCCACACTCATCCGTCACATTCACTATTTACTATCCCTGGAATAAGAGCAAAGCTCTGACCATTCTCCCATAATCCCACTTAAAGTGAATGACAGTAAACAGTCTCTTATTAGCCACCAGGATTTTTTTTCTAATGTTTTTTTTTTTCCCTTGAAGATCAACACCCCCTATTAATCAAACTCCCTTGATTAATCAAAATTATATATTATCAACCTGATTGCAATCATTTATCAAAGAATCCATTTTGCTTAGTAATTTAGTAACATACTTAATCAGCGCCTGGCGATGACACAGCCCCCGGTCTAAGAAACAGAAGTCTCCGCCGTCGTGTAATTAGGAAATAACCCCTTCTAGACCGGAGAGGAGAGGGGCGAGAAGTCTGTGCCACCCCAGCTGCTGATGGGGAGGATCTGCTTATCTGATACAGTATCAGGCAGTCGCTTACCTCTGGTTCTATCATCAAGGGAGTCAGAAATTTAGAACAAAATTTTTTTATAAAAGTTTCATGGCCCTAATAAAAAAATCTGCATAAGGTCCCATAGCTATAATGTATTGATTATAACGCAGGACACCCCCTGCAGGACATGTTAGAAGATGTTTGGGGTTCTTTATCTTATCTCTGTTTGTTTTGTCTTTTTTCTGTCTGCTACTTTGGTCAGTTACCGTATATACTCGAGTATAAGCCTAGTTTATACCCCGACTTGGCTTATACTCTATATACTGTAGCAAAGTTTGACACAATCGTATTCAACACATACAATTTTGGTTGCCCCTGGGATCCGACCATAAATCTTCTGTCTTTTATGGTCGGGCAGGATAGATTTTACTCATGAAAAGATTCTTCTCATGATCTCTGTCCCACGTCCCTGCATTACCAAGACCAGCTCAGTAGTGATGGGAATTCCGGCTCTTCTTAGTGACTGGATCATTAGGCTCCGCTCACTAATAAGAGCCGGCTCTTCTGGTTCCTTACCGGCTACCTATTAAGTATATAATAGGGAGCCACAGGCCAATCAGTCTTCCCTTACCACTCCATCGGGTTACACTGTATCGGGTTAAAGGGGGCGTGGTGAGCTGGTTAGGGGCGGGGTTGAGTGAGCCGGCTTGTTCGTGAATGGCACATCACTATAACTCAGACACAGGCACTTTCTGGCAGTAAGCAGCATGCACAGACTTACTCTACAAGCTACAGGCAAAATAATATATATATATATAGCAAGGGAAGGAGGTATGTACCAGGGCTAACTGTGTGTTATAGCTGAGATGTAGCAGTGCTGAAAGTGTCATTGTGCATTATATCCCTCTCATGGATTTCATCATCTCTGATCTGTCTCATGTCTCTTTTCTATGTGTCAGATACTAGAAAATGTTCATAAGCTAAATGAAAGTGTAGATAAACCCTGTACCCTGACAATCTAAACACATTGTCAGTACACATCATCTCACAGCACTAAAGGGATCATGAAGTGTCTGCTCTGAGAATCTGGAATCTTACACTGACCACCACTGAGTGATAGGAGGTAAAACAGCAATAACACTGAGTAACCTTGTAAAGTAAGGGGTTAAAAATGAATTTTATTGTGTAAACATCACTACGGGGTTATAATTCCGGGACTTTCTTTCATGGGCAAACCCCTTAATATGACTTTTCTTGTGGGACACAGCAATACAGAAAGTCATTTGATTCTAGGTAAATTCTCGACATCTAGATTCACTGACAGCAAGCAGAGATTAACCCTTAAAAGTAAATCTTTACATCAGCCCGGAGCCTCCGTTTTCTTGTGAATACAGTGAATCCTGTATTTGTTTTATCATTATTATTATCTTTGGGTGTTTTTTCAGATTTTTTTTTTTTGGAGAAATGATTCATGATCTTGAAACATAAAAACAACCAAAATGTTGCGGAGCGGCGAGTTCATGCAGCACGGTGCCCCCCCCCCCCTTATTCTGTGTCCCCAGGTGACCTCCGGATTAATACCTCTGAGCCGTCTCATCTCGTATGTTGCAGTCTCAGGTAATAGAGTGCGGAGGCTTATTCATCACCTGGACAGCCATATGAGCGCCTCTAATACTAGTCAGACCCCCATCCCCCGGCCTCATATGTTCTGCTGCAGCTTATCTCTCCCTTTTTAACTCTTTGAGTATCAAGGACACCGAATTTCATTGTCCATAAGATATCAGAGATCTGTTTTTAACTGACACAGAGAAGCAAAGCACCAGCATAGATAAAGAGAAAAATCATGCTTATTGCTTAGGAGCTTAAAGGGGGTATCCACACTATATCCTCAATGAGACTAGGTTCTCAGTATCTGATTGGTACAGGTTTGACCCCCCACATCCCTGCAGATCAAATCTTCTCTGCAGCTGATACAAAGAGAAAAGAAGAGAAATTATACCGTCACCCCTTTAAGAGCCGTCATCCCCTTTATCTTTGTGCTCAGTTATCCTGTGGTAATCAGAGGCTGCCATATAGAGAGAGTGTTAGTACATGCATTTGGTTATTTTATTGCTTAAAGGGTTAAAAATATTTGATTTCTCTTAAATGCATCTATTGTATCTTCACCTGAGGTAATGCAGGCTGTTTATTGGCTAGCTTCCTGAAACCTTCCTAAGGTTTTTAAAACTTACATTTCTTTATGAGTAACAGATTGGTGGGAGTCCTACTCCTGGAACCCCCACTTAAGTCGCATTTAATGAGGACCTGTCAGGTCCTTTTGGACCTGTGGTTTAGGATCCCAAATCAAACTATTTGAGGCCTAACTTTTATACTAACCTAGATGTGATGAGGCTCAGATCTGAAGATCCTGTGCTGACATCTCTTCTCACGATGCGGGAAGTGAGGCATGGGTGTACTACACACTCGGAGGAGGAAGGCGGTAAGTATAGTGATTTGGGACACTAAACTACTGGTCCATGGGAACTGCAGTGGTCTTAGCGACTGGTGGCCTAAGTGTCACTTAGACCAGTGAGGGCTTGGGCAGTTGTGGCAAAAAAATTAAAAAGCGGCTTACCTTACTTAGCTTTGTGGGTCGTCCAGGTAGTCTTGGTCTTCCTTTGCACTGGTCAACTGTAAGTGACTGGGGATTGGGGGACCTCAGGAATTTATTGGTGACGTCAGAGTTAGTGATGGTCGGACTCATTAAGGTTCGGGTTCACCGAGTTCTGCCAAATCCTGGACCAAAGTTTAGTTTGGGAACCCGAATCTGGCCCTGAAATTAAACATTTCCTCCCAGTGATAACACATGCAATCACTGCTGGCACTGATCTCTGGTGTTAAACCTTTTAACAGGTAATCTGTGACTGGTGTTAGACACGATCATCGGTGTTACCGGCGGGCAGAACCCTTCTAAACCGATTCTGCTGCCACCGATCATGGGTGTTACTGATGGGCAGAACCCTTCTAAACCGATCCCGTTGCCACCGATCATGGGTGTTACTGATGGGCAGAACCCTTCGAAACCGATCCCGTTGCCACCGATCATGGGTGTTACCAGTCGGCAGAGCCCTTCTAAACCGATCCTGCTGCCACCGATCATGGGTGCTACCGGTGGGCAGAACCCTTCGAAACCGATCCTGCTGCCACCAATCATGGGTGTTACCGATGGGCAGAACCCTTTGAAGCCGATCCTGCTGCCACTGATCATGGGTGATACCGATGGGCAGAACCCTTCGAAACCGATCATGCTGCCACTGATCATGGGTGTTACTGGTGGGCAGAACCATTTGAAACCGATCCCGCTGCCACCGATCATGGGTGTTACCGGTTGGTGAAACCCTTCAAAACCGACCCCACTGCCACCAATCATGGGTGTTACCGATGGGCAGAACCCTTTGAAGCTGATCCTGCTGCCACTGATCATGGGTGATACCGATGGGCAGAACCCTTCGAAACCGATCATGCTGCCACCGATCATGGGTGTTACTGGTGGGCAGAACCCTCTGAAACCGATCCCGCTGCCACCAATCATGGGTGTTACCGGTTGGTGGAACCCTTCAAAACCGACCCCGCTGCCACCGATCATGGGTGTTACCGTTTGCGGTTGAATCTAAAAGCAAAATCTGAACTCCTGAAGTCCAGGTTTGGGTTCGGGGACCCGAACACGCAATGTTCAGGTGCGCTCAACACTAGCCAGAAGGAGTAACGCCCATGATCCGGGGAGACCATGGATTGACGAAATCTGGACTCGCGATGGGTGCAGTAAATGAAGACCGGAAGTACCGGTGCAATCCAGGAGTCGAGTAAGTTCCATATTTTGTGCCACTTATATACTGTATATAGTTTTTTTCTATATTTCCAGCACTTATGTTGTAGCTTCTCCTGTACATTGTTCCGTCGTTGCTCTTCCATCTCTTACCTTTCGCTCACATTATTTGTTATTGATGTTTTTCTATTTGAAGCAATATCTTTTGAAGTGTCTATCTGGGCGCTTGTGGGTATATTGTGTGCCGAGTTTATGGTATATCCTTCAAACACTACTCAGAAAGCTTTTATTCTTTAGATTTGTCTCTGGTCATGTTGCCAATAGTGGATTTTACAGGTTTTTACTTTTTTTTTTTTTCTATAAATTCATAAAACAAAATGATTTTTTCAATATAGAAACATTGTTTTGTGTCCTTCTGTAAATTACTGACAGCAGAAATGTTATAAAGGTTACGCTGGGATCTGCGCCGTATGTTCCGCTTGTTTTCAGGATAAAAGTAATGAAATACGTTTACATATCTGTCCATGTTCTGAAAGGAGAAGACTACAAGGAGGATTTCCGGTATCTCTATAACGTAAAAATCACTGCGGAAAAATGTATCCTATTTTGTGATCAGTTTTAATTTTTGTAGCAAATTTACATCTGCTACAACGAGTAGCAAAGATTTTTTTGTCATAGGGTGTGGCCAGCTAGTATTGCCCCACCCACTGCCAAAGCTGCATCCACCAGCAGCATCCAATGGGTGTGAATTTCGAAGGTGGGTTGCTAATTTGTCTATTGCTTACATGAATTTGCAACAAAACTTTTGTGCCAATTTCATTTACTCCACATTTTATCAACTTTCGGCAGGATATTTCCAAGAAATTCATGAAGTTTATAAATGGGTAATAAATCAGATGGGACCCCAATATATTGAAAATGGGGCTTTGGTGACTGGAGACCAAGAGAAGGTGGAAATACTAATTTTTTTTAAATCCGTTCATACAATAGAAGAAAGAACATGTGGTGTGGGAGGTGCCAGTGCTGAGGATCTGGTGAGGGTGGTGCCAGTGCTGAGGATAATAGGATAGCATTGTTTGGTTTTAAAAACTCAAAAAAAAACAAAAACACAAAAAAAAAACAAAAAACACAAAAAAAAACAAAAAACTATAGTGTCAGGGTCAATTATTGGATGTTTTAGATGCTATCTAGCTGCATTCTGTCACTCTGTCATGGCCATGCTGTTGCCCATAATTTTGGCAGCAGCCTCAGAGGCATCCATGCATGCTGCCCCTGCTGTTTCCTGTCCATTTCCGTGGTGTTTCCATCCTTTTCTGAGGTTCCCAGGTGTTTGGCCAAGCTTCCCTGTGCAGAGCCTTGGTCCCCTTGAAAAATGCTCGAGTCTCCCATTGACTTCAATGGGGCTCGTTATTCGAGACGAGCACTCGAGCATCGGGAAAAGTTCGTCTCGAATAACGAGTACCCGAGCATTTTAGTGTTCGCTCATCTCTACTTACTTAGCATCTTGGGTTGTCCAGGTAGTCTTGGTCTTCCTTTGCACTGGTCAACTGTAAGTGACTGGGGATTGTGGAACCTCAGGATTTTATTGGTGAGTCAGAGTTAGTTATGGGCAGACCCATTAAGGTTCGGGCTCACCGAGTTCTGCCAAATCCTGGACCAAAGTTTAGTTTGGAAACCCGAACCTGGACCTCAAGTTTTCTCCCTGTGGTAACACATGCAATCACTGCTGGCACATGCAATCTCTGGGTTAAACCTTTTAACAGTTAATCCGCGACTGGTGTTAGCACCAACCATGGGTGTTACCGGTGGACAGAACCCTTCAAAACTGATCTCGATGCCACCGATCATGGATGTTACCGGTGGGCAGATCCCTTCTAAAACTATCCCGCTGCCACCAA
>WNYA01001258.1:0-31868 GCA_019512145.1 Engystomops pustulosus | reverse complement strand
TCTGGCATGTGTTGGCGTGATTTATACCGCATCTCTGGGCAGGACCAACGTATCTGGGGGGGGTGATCTGAGGTCCCTGTTTCGGAGAGGATGGTTGTGGTGCCAGTGAAGGATCTGCTAGTAGGGTGGTGCGAGTGCAAAGGATTCTGCTGTGGGTGGTGCCCAGGTACGGCTCTGAGGATCGAGGAGGTGCCAGTGATAGGTTGTAAGGTTGCACAGTGCTGAGGATTCAGAGTGAGGGTTGGTGCGGCATGTGGATTGGTGAGTGGTTGCCAGTGTGGGATTCTGGTGAGGGTGGTGCCGTGTGCTGAGGAATCTGGTGTGGGGTGGTTCCCAGTGCTGAGGATTCTGGTGAGTGGTGCCAGTGCAAAGGATCTGGAGAGTGTTGGTGCAGTGAGGAGGAATCTCGGCCGTTTTGGAAGGTCGTGCCAGTGCTGAGGATCTGGAGAGGGTGGTGCTAGTGCTGAGGATCTGGTGAGGGTGGTGCCAGTGCTGAGGATCTGGTGAAGGTGGTGCCAGAGCGGGTCATATATCCTATAATATACCTGACTGGATGAATGTAGACATGATTCAATCTAAGCTCAATAGAATAAATGTGTTAAAGGCTCCTGGACCAGATGGGTTCTTAAAGACCTCAGTTCTGTTATTGCTGTGCCGCTGTCTGGTACGGTGCCAAGTGACTGGTGCCAACATTACAAAGAGGCTACAGAACTTCACCAGGCAATTACAGGAAATTACAATGACAATTGTGTGGAACATTTTAAAAGGGAATATAAAAGGAGTATGTGACATCACATGGTATAATAAGTGACAGCCAGCGAGGGGTCACTAAGGGTAGAAGTTGTCAGACTAACCTGATCTGCTTCTATGAAGAGGTGAATAGATCCCTGGACGGAGGAGCTACTGTGGATATTGTGTTTATGGACTGTGCAAAGGCATTTTACAATGGCCCTCATAGACGCCTTACCCAGAACATTATGTGGCCATCGGCTTGTGATGAGTAAATAAAGGGAATGTGCTGTTTACTGAGACTTATTCTCTCGCTTTCATGCTCCCTTCTGTGCCAGAACACAAATTAAGATGTTATCAGCGCTGGCAACTACTACATAAGTAAAGGAGACAGAGACAAGAAGTGAAGAGAGCAGGATTAGACATAATCCCCTGCTACAGCTCCTCCTGCTCATCAGAGCTCAAACATGTAAACAAAGAAGCATGGAGAGTCCGCACAGCACAAAAGTAAGTAGTTGAATCACTTGGAGAACATTCAGGCATAAATATTTAGGCACATGGGCAACTTAAGTGGTCAGTAGTGTGTGTGTGTAACAGTCAGTAGTGTGAGTGAATACATGGTCAACCAGTCTCAGTCATGTCAACCAGTGCTACATCTGTATACCGATGGTAATAAGGATAAATAGCTTTAAGAAGATCTGATCATATCGTGATGTCCACATTGCTGTCTCCAGCACAGGTGACTCCCCAACGGCCTCTAGTCCAGTCCATGCCCTTTGCTTCGGCAAAGTAAACTACTGGCACCCCCCCCCCTTATGAAAGTCAAAGAGGAAAGTTTTCCATATTCCATAATATTGGACCAACGTTGAATGTTCCTCCTTGGTATATTGTACTGTAGGTGATAAATATCAGATCAGCCGAGGGAAGGGCCCTGGAGAGTGATGTAGACTCTTCATATCACACGAGGAGCAGTATTATTCATTGCATAGCGGCTGCCGCTGTATATCCAAGTGAATGGAACGGAGTTGCATTGGGACCTTCAGGATGTATTCTGCATCGTGAAGAGACAAACTCAAAGAACCAGGAAGGTGATATGCGTCGTAGGGATAGATCATCAGCATGGAAAAATAATAAAAACCTATAAAAAATGCCTTCAAGTCTCCCTAAGGAGTCTTCTTACTTCCCGAACCCGGTCACATAGCCTCTCACTCAGCTACACCAGTTCCATAGATTCAAAGAAACCATTGAAATGGTTCTGTCTACAGCTGGGAATCCGTCCCTTATGGAATACATACACTGGTTAGGCTTTAATCCCACGTCATGTCATTAGGCTTCCTGAAAGTCATGCTTGATGGTAAGGGAGCTGCCTTACAAGGTAGCAAAATTATTTGTTGTTTTCATTATCCCATCCTGGGAAAAGTATTTACATATTTCCCAGGATCCACCAGTGGAGCATCAATGGCTGTAAGTCTCTAGATGCCTACAGAGGTGGCCCTCAAAAAAATAGTCTCCCGAATGAGTGGCCATGATGTCTACTGAGGCAATTTCCATTATTAGTCTACTGAGTCTTCTTGCTTACAGAACCCTGATGTCTACATTCCGTCCCAAAAACCATCAAGGGAGATATTCCAAGTGACCCGTGGGCTGAAGAGTCCTTGGGACATTATGACCTGCAAGATGGAAACACACGAAACATAAAAAAGGAAATAATAAGTCTAGTGAGGTTACAGCTCAGTCTTCTGCCCAACATCCTCCAACGTAATAAATTATTCACCGATACATTGTTTCCCCAGAAGTCTACTGTGGAGTACAAGATCTCTGCGGTGGGACGTGTGATACATGACATTACAAGTAAGGTCAAATCGAGATCAGCAATGGGTCGAGTCATGTATAAGGCAAGGTCGTGTTGAGAGATGAGGCCATCATCCAAGATTCTCTTCACTGAAGCTTCGTCAAATTTTTAAGAAGATTCAAATTGGATCAAAATGCATCTGGTCCGAAACAAACTTGCTTTCATTGTCTGGAAATTGATATACCCAAGTCCCCTTCTAGTACCTCTAGATTTTTCATGATTTTTTTTTTCCATTTCCCTAGCCCCTCCCTAAATTCTACAGTAGAATGTAGTAGCTAACCAACACTTTTATAGAAGTAGAAGAAAAGATTCTGATTACCTCTAGTCATGGATGAACTTAAACTCTTTGCAGCCTGAGACGAGTTATAGAAAGTAATTTTTTAGGAAGTGGGTTACCCATGCAGTGTCTCACACTTATGCTGACATCAGGTGCGAAGAGACACTGAGGCTTATTTACTTAGGGTCCCGTGGACGTATTTCCGTGCCGCACGCGATCGTATTTTGGCACATCGGCGCCGGCTTTCATGTGACAGAAATCGGGGGACTGGCCGTTGGACGATCCGACGGATTCGGACTGAACGCGGGATTTAAGATTAAAATTGTGTTGCAATACAATGCACTTACATGCACCAGGAAGAAGAAGGTGAACCCCGGGGACCTGAGCGGGGAAGCGACACATGCAGGATATCGGGTGCAGGATCTTAGTGTCTCCCCGCACAGCGCATTATACACGGACAATGCACTTACATGCACCAGGAAGAAGAAGGTGAACTCCGGGGACCTGAGCGGGGAAGCGACACATGCAGGATATCGGGCACACGATCTTAGTGACTCCCCACACAGCGCATTATACAAGGACAATGCACTTACATGCACCAGGAAGAAGAAGGTGAACTCCGGCGACCTGAGCGGGGAAGCGATACATGCAGGAAATCAGGCGCCCGATCTTAGTGAAAATCGCAATTCCATGATCGTCAGACAACGCACAGGGGGGATTGCGACAGCATTTAAAACATAACATAAAAAAACTATTAATACTCACCCCGCTCCCCTTCACCTTGATCCCGGTGCTGTCTTGACACGCCTGGATAATTTAGAAAATAAATTTATAATTAGCAGCCCGGAGCGTGGGGAGAAGATGTCCAGAGCTCTGGGCTGCTGATTATGCACGCTCTCAGCACCTCCTTCTCCCATGCTTGGAGTGGGAGGATACTTGATGAGAGAGACATGAATTCATGCCTCTCGTGTGACGTCACCTCGCTCTCCCATGTTCCCAGCATGGGAGAGGGAGGTGCAGGGGTGTGCATAATTAGCAGCATGGAGCATCTTGTCCCCTGCTAATTAACTTGTTTTCTAGGTGATCCCTTTGTGCCAAAATAAGCATCAGACAACGTCAGGATGAAGGTGAAGAGGAGTGGGGGTGACTATTAATAGGTTTTTCTATGTTTGTGGTTGGTGGGTAGTTGGTGCTTTGCAGTAGGTAAATGTGCCCCAAATGCTGCCAACTATCTTGTAGGTGATGCTGCCTGAGGTAAAAGGCTCAAGTCACCTCATTGCTGGTGCACCCCTAGTTTAAGTGCCTGAAAATTTTCCGATTCGCACAGAATCCATGAACCAACAATTAGATTTGCTCGTCTCTAGTCATGTGCACCACACAATCATTGCCTCCCCAGTACATAAATGGTAGAACAAAGAAGTTTCCCCCCTTAATCTTACAGTGTAATAAAAAAGAAAATGTTCAGCGCGAGAAGCGTCTCCGAGTCTTCTTCTCGTTCACGTTGAAGGATTTAGTTAACAAACAGGTCTGTTTGCCTCTTGGATTCCGAGAGAATCTCTAAGAATTGGGAGGAAGGCGGCGTAATCCCCGAGGCAAATGGAATGAAAACACAAAGAGGCATGTGTGCCGAAAATCCCCCACCAACAATGGGATGTCATTTGCACTAAACAAACACATCTTCTGACCAGCATGCAGATGAGGCCCCGCTGCGCCCTCCGGTAACTGAGCGCAGACATTTCGAGACTGAAGGACATTTAAGGCATCATCAACGCTACCTTTAAAGAAGGCGCCGAGAAAATTAGAGCCAATGGTGCGTTTTATCCGAAAGCTACAAAATCCGCAACATTAACTTGTTTCATCTAAGAATATGAATATGTGGCCATCTGCTCGTGATGGGTAAATAAAGGGAATGCGCTGTTTACGGAGACGTATTCTCTCGCTTTCACGCTCCCACTTCCAGGTTCTGCGGCAGAACACAAATGGAGACGTTATCAGCGCCGGCGTCTGCTGCTCCGAGATGGAAATATCAGGACATTTACTGTATGAAATGTATTAAAGGGCCGGTAAAGGGTCAGACAGTCGGCCCTGCACTCTCACAGCAGAAGATGTCTCATACAAGAGACTGCTGCCTCACATCCCTCCTCCTCTCTCACTGTCTACTCCTCACACTCCTCCTCCTCGCACTCTTCCTACGTCTCCATGGCCTCTTCCCTCCTCCCAGACTCCTCTTTTCCTAATTTCTTTTCTCCTCTTCTACAACTCCCTCTCCTTGCACATGTGCTCCCTCCTGTGCAGTCTCTTTATTCCATCCTCTCTCTCCTCTACTCCATATTTTCTCTCTTTGCACTCTGCTCTGCCTCCAGACTCTCCTCTTTTCCCACTTTTCTTCCACTTTAATAATAATAGTTTCTTTATTTACATAGCCCACACAGATTACGCAGCGCTGCACAGAGTTTGCCAAATTAGTCACTGTCCCCAATGGGGCTCACAATGTAATCCACCTACCAGTATGTATGTTTTGGAGTGTGGGAGGAAACCGGAGGACCCGGAAGAAACCTATACAAACATGGAGAGAATATACAAACCCGCCTGTAGGGGGTGTTACCAGAGCCCCTCTGTGCTGTTACACTCTTACAGGCTGTTACACTCTCTCCCCTCTGCTTCATGAGCACTTTCCCCTCTGCTCCATCAGCACTTCCCCCTCCATCTGCCCTCGCACAGTGGGAGGGGGGATTGCTCCTGCACAGTGTAACAGCCTGTGAATCTGCAGCACGGAGGGGCACTGTTTATGGCCCCCAAAGATGTTCTGACATAATATTTAAAGTTGATTTTAGCAGAAAGGAGGCCATGGATAATAAATATAAGAAGATACCACAGTCCCGGTGCCTGGATCTATGAGCAATGTCCCTGGATGGACATTACTCAGGATGGATTTTGGTGGTAGATTTTCTTTAATATTGTCTTCTTTCTCTCTTCTTGCTTGTCTCTTCTTAATCTCATCTTCTCTGTTTTCTTCCTCTTCTTCTGACACTCTGCTATTCCCCTGAGCTTCTCTCTGTCTCTCCTCCATACATTCTCTCATCTCTTACTATTATCTCCTCCTCTGCAGTGAATCATTTCAGATTTTGCTTCTCCAACTTTTTTCATCAGATTCAACTGGGGTTCAAATAAATCTATTCCGTCCAAACTTTTGTTACTTTAATTGTCCTGGAAATGAGTATTTAACCCCCTCCAGTCCTGTAAAACACGTTATTTTCATAAAATAAACAATTATTGTCCTTTTCAGTATTCATAGAAGCAACAATAACGGAAACCTAAGGGACCTGGCGCAGATGGATAATAACAAAAGCAACATGAGGTGGCACCCGGCTTATCATGAAATCAATGAACATTTTGGCAGATCTGTTAGACGTCCATTATATGAAAGATTCTCAGATTGGATTTGTTGCGGGTAAATCGGCAGATTGATCCCCGATCTGCGAATATAGATGTAGAAATTCACTTATCTGTTGTTACAATGTGTACGGTAATTCACTAATACGGGAGATTTATTACCAATAACTAAACTACTGATTAAATTGCATAAATCGAGGATGAAAGTATATACATTTTCCTTCTTTTTCCCTACCTTTCTTTTTGTATCCATCAGTTTGCGATCTGTGATTATAAATATAGAAATTCACTTATCTCTTGTTACAATGTGTAAGGTTATTCACTAATTCAGATTTGTGAGTATTAAAGCGTAACTAAAATTCCAATTCAATTGCATAACTCAAGGATGAAAGTATAAAAATGTTCCTTCTTTTTCCCCTGCCTTTCTTCCTGTATCCAGCAGTTTGTGTAAAACATCTTTCTGACATCTGAAAGATAAAGGAACCTGATAATATTCCTAATTAACTCTTTATAGACAGTCCCCGTATCGCGTAATCTCCTGATAAACCTGTATCATCAAAGAAAATGGGGATATTTACTTACCCGGTCCGTTCGCGATCCAGCTGCGCGTTCTCTGCGGTGGATTCGGGTCCGGCCGGGATTCATGAAGGTAGTTCCTCCGCCGTCCACCAGGTGGCGCTGCTGCGCTGAAGAGCATCGGAACGCACTCAAATACACCAACCTATCCTGGATGAAGGTAAGTGCAAGCTTCGCGACACTTCCGGCTTTTTAAATGCGGCGGTTTTTCCATATCCGCCGGGTTTTCGTTTGGCCACGCCCCCCGATTTCCGTTGCGTGCATGCCAGCGCCGATGCGCCAAAATCCGATCCCGTGTGCCAAAATCCCGGGGCAATACAGGGAAAATCGGCGCAAATCGGAAATATTCGGGTAACACATCAGGAAAACGTGAATCGGGCCATTAGTAAATGACCCCCAATATGTTCTAGGTATGGAAACAGGTAGATATTAGCCTCCTTATCTGTCTGGACAGAACAGGAGCTATAAAGGCAGAAAAAAAAGGCACAGAGAAGATGCTTTGCTGGATGAAATATATTACAAAGTTTACTATTACTACTTGCTTTATTCATTTCTCAGATAAAAGAATTCAAAGGTTCAGTTACACTTTAACAAAAATGAATGTGTTGTATGTTACCATATAGCTCCATGATATTGTATGGGTCCATGTAAACCCAAAGAGATCAGAGGTTCTCAGCAGCTGATAAAGAGGGGATAGAACAGGAAGCAGACAGCGCCATTCTCAGTGTGGTGGCTAAACTGAGTAACTGCAGCTTAGATCCTATTTAAATTAAAATGAGATGACCTGCAGTAACCTGGTCTGACCACTACACTGAGTATGGCGCTGCCTGCTTCATTAATAAGAACAGCTTAGAACATCTGATCTGTACGGCTGTTGGTAGTTCAGCCCCTTCTAATCTGAACCTCTGTATGAGTGCTATTAAAACATGAGGTTAGTAGTAGAGTATGATACCTTAGCTGTATAGTGTGACTAATCAGCAGCTCCTTCTCCCCTCTCACAGCATGACAGGTTATAGTGCAAGCGACTGCAGCTCCATCCCCCTCCTCCCCCTCCTTATCCTGTAATTTTTGGTAATTTAGAAGGATTTGGAAGACTTTAGGAAGAGAATATGGCATAACCATCTCTGGAAGACATTCCATTCCTCCAAAAAGATACATTTTTATGTTTTCACATAAAAAAAAACCCTAATGTCTGCTACGCTATGAGCCTATGTAATGATAACGTTTTATCTTCTTTCCAGCATTTTCATATTCTCAATCCTATCCGGCCTTCCCTCCGTACGTTAATGATGATAAACGCTTCCGATCACGCCGCGTCGCCTTGGAATAACAGGAACATTGCCCCATCGCCTAAGTGATCAATTACCGATCATTAAAATAATGTTAGTGAATGTGACACGTACAAGTCCTAGAATTGGTTTCTTATACAGACGTGACAGGATTAGGAGCGTCCGTGGCTCGTTGATCATATACAATGTATCCAGTGTCTCCGTTCTTTAAGCCGCCGTCTCCAGCACGTACTATCCATGGATTGAGCCCCGGGGCTCCGACGCTATAAAACTGCCAAGTTTTAATGATACCGTACAGTTTTTCTTTACATGTGTCTCGTGAAGTTGCTAAATGTTTCAGGGTAATTAATGAGGCGATTTGTCAATGTTTAACTTTGCTCAATTCCGGAACTAAATAAAATGTAACTTTTGGAAAAAAAACTGATTTTGTGCATTTACGATCTCAGCGAGGCTTCGACGTGTCCAAGAGGAGATGAACTGGGTGTAACATCAAGAAGACCATTCCTAGTTCTAGATCCCCGGAGCTACTTAAAGTGGACCCCACCACCTACAACCTTAAGGGGGTTTTCTCACGAAGACAAGTGGAGTCTCAGTGCTGACATCCCCACAGATCACGAAAACAAGGGGTCCGACCGAGAGTTATGGAGCAGACACCCGTGCATGACCGCTCTGCTCCGCTCTGCTCCGCTAATCTCTATAGAGCTGACGGAGAGGAGTGCGCGGCACCCGACAATTTCAGTCAGCTCTATAGAGATTAATGGAGCAGAACTGTCATGCGCGGCCGCCTGCTCCAGTAGTCTGAGGAGCGGCGAGGTCCATTGGACCCCTCGTTTTCGCGATCTGCATGGGTCTCACCACTGAGACCCACACTGATCAGCAAGTTAGACCCTATCCCGTAGAAAGGGCCTAACTTGTCTTTGTGGGAAATTCCCTTTAAGCGTTCATCCTTCAATAGTTGATTCTCCAATGATTTTGGTGCGGTTGGAAGTTTATGGGGGTCATTTACTAAGGGCCCGAATCGCTCTTTTTCGTCGGGCTTTCCGAAAATTACTGGTTTGCGCTGAATTGCCCCCTGGTTTTTGGCGCACGCGATCGGATTGTGGCGCATCGGCACCAGCATGCATGCGATGAAAATCAGGGGGCATGGCCTCTGGAAAACCCAACGGATTCGGAAAAAGAATGCGCTTACCTGCACCCAGGATAGAATGGTGAACTCCGGCGAACTCCGGTGCAGCAGCGACACCTGGTGGACATCGGGGCACTATCGCCAGAAGACCCGAATCCTCGAAGGAGAACGCGCCGCTGGATCGCGACAGGACTGGGTAACTAAATGTGTCCCTATCTCTCTTGAGAAATGATGGACGGACCCAAACCAGTGCTGCCACCAATCGTAGCTCTTTAAATGCCACTGGCCACCAACATTTACTCTAGGATCGTTGCTCCCCGATTACATCACGGGGAGCAGTGATCCTCTAGAAAATGGCATTGAAATGGAATTTAAAGGGCAAAGAATTCAGGTCTAATCAATGGAGTCAATTTTGTAACCAAATATGCAAATTGGACTATACTGTAAATTGAGCAGTCCTGGTCTGCTGCTCCACTCCAGGTTCACCCACCTGACAACAGACTGAAAACATTGGCTCGGATTGATGGGTAACTGGTGTAATCATCGGCATTTTAGAGAAGACATGTGGAATATCTGCAGAAAGTTGACAAAGTAAACAGTCACCATCTCCTATACACAGGTTACATGTGAATTATCACATATACTTATGGTTGGTGATAAATTTCCTACATTTTCAATATAAGCTTTGATATCTTGCAGAATGTTCCATCATTTTGACAGAAGACACCACAACGTGAACTACAAATGATTGTTCATCCTCAGCATCACATGCCGTACTGTGTACTAGGAATACTTATAAAATAGGGTCTCCCTTACATGTGTCTCACCACAGAGAAGAAGGTAGAGAAATTTAAAAAGTAATGTAAAGGGAAAATGAAAAAAAAAAAAAAAGAATGGGGCTCATTTACTAAGGGTCTGCGGAGCGCACTTTTGTTGGGTTTCCCGTCGATTTCCGTGTTGCGGCGCATTTAACAGGGGATTTTGACGCCCTTTTTACTAAGGGTCCGAGCGCCGCATTTTCTTCGGGTTTCCCGTTTTTTTTCCCATTTTGCCCTGAATTTCCCCCGGGTTTTTGGTGCACGCGAACGGATTGTGGTACATCGGCGTCGGCTTGCATACAACACAAATCGGCGGGCGTGGACTTTGGACAACCCGACAGATTCAGACAAACCGCAGAATTTAAAAACAAAATTGTGTCGCAAGATCAAGCACTTACATGCACCGGGAAGAAGAAGTCTGGGTGGGCGGAACGCAAGAGGCTACTGGGGCGTGGAGTAGCCGCCCCTTGTAGCCTTAGCTCCGGCTACTCCACGCCCCTGTAGCCCTTTTTAGGAAATTTGAATATTGGGGAAATTAAAATTTATAAAAGTTCTGGGTCAGTAAAGAATGAGCCCTAAAAAGGGCAATACAACTCTACAAGAGAGGAACCTGACGCCAGATCTACTAATCGGTAGATCCGTGGTGGTAAGTTTCATTTAAGTTTAGCTCCAACTTATCAAAAAGGGGTTTCTTTTTGATGATAACGGCTTCTTCAGGCAGTTTATATGACTTATGTTTCATAAAAGATATTTACACATTTATGAGTGGGTTATAAATGAAACAAGATGAAGTGAAGACAATGGCCGGGCGGTCCGCCTTCCCCAGACCGGCTGTGAACCATCGATCGTGCGGCTTTTATGGAGAAGTCTAGATTCCCCTTAATAAGCAGCAGTTAATAAGAGATGTTAACATGTCAGTACATCCTTCACATCCTAAGACGTGTTTCCAGGAATAGATAAATAAGAAGAGAAGATTCTGTCATTTATGAGACCCAAATCTTTACTTTCATTGAAGTTATGAATAATATGGATTTTCTATGAATAACTCTTCAGGGCGATGATATATCAGCCCTTTATTATATCGCTAATTTACATGAGTCTATTAAACCTCGGGCATAGATAGTTTGATGGACGTGTCCTGCATTGGATGTCGTGTTCCCCCCCGATGAACATGCCGGGGATTAGTACAATGAACACCAGATAAAGCTCAGGTCATTGGATGATTAACGTATCGCAGTGACTGTCACGTCTGACTGTGAGCTCGGATACTGTCGCATTTGACTTTGCCAATGTCTTGGTGTCCTCCTTTGGTGCATATAAATTGAGTCTGCGAAAATGGAAGCCATGTAGGGAAATAATAGAGCTGAACGCTAGGAATGAGCAGACCTGTTCATCTACCGTCCCCCCGATCCCCAATTCTCAGCCAGACCAGTAACACCTGTGATTGCTGCTGGCAACGATAAAGGAAGTTACCTTCTAAATGTTTCCAATGAGTTAACACTGCAATGGATCCCGATCGTGGGAATTATCAGCTGGGGGTGAGTCCAAATGCTGAACCTGAACGTCTGGCTGAAGACCAGGTTCACGGACTCAAACCTGAAATGTTCAGCACGAGCCCAAAACATTGTGGGGCAAATTTACTTCCCTGGTCCTGTCGCGATCCCCGATGCGGACAGTCCGACGAGGATGAAGTCTGGCGGATTCATGAAGATTGTGCGCCCGAGTTCCTGCATCCGTCTCTTCCCCACTGAGGTCCGCCGGAGTTCACCTTCTTCTTCCCGGTGCTTGTAAGTGCGTGTCTTGCGACACATTTCTAAATGTTAACTCTTGCGCGTTGTCCGAATCCGTCGGGTTGCCTGACGGCCACCCCCCCCCCCGGTTTCTGTCACGTGCAAGTCGGCGCCGATGCGCCAAAATCCAACCACGTGTGCCAAAACCCCCTGTTAAATGTGGCGCAAAACCAAAATCGCCAAAAATGCGCTCCGCTGACCCTTAGTAAATGAGCCCCAGCAGGTTCAAGTCTGCTCAATACTACTGAAGACACCTTAATACAAATAATACTTAAAGGGGTTGTTCTAAAGTTAGAAAAAATAGCGTTGTGGCCGGGGTTGGGGGGAGGAGGGCTGTATTGCATAAAACAATAAACATACACCTACCTCCTTGGTCCCTTCCAATGTCTCATGCCACGATCCCTATGGCTCTGCTCAGTTTCCGAGCAGCCGGGCATGCCAACCCATCACCATATCCCAGAGTGTGATACAGGTATAGTGTACGGGAGGGCATGCCGGGGGCATCCAGAGGAAGTCGGAGCAGAGCTTCCGTGCCCCTATAAACAAACATGGAGAAAGGTACAGAGGGACTGTGGCACAAGACACCAGAAGGGACTGAGGACATGTTTATTTTTTATGTAGCCTGGCCACCTCACTATTTTTAACATTGCCCTTTAATGTAGGTGTTATAATCATTTTATTTAAATACTTTTAAAAGGAGGTGGTCCAGACCAAGGTGTCCCCCTCTCCAATTATAGCACCATGTATAGATGTGCCCATCGTTCATTTGAATATGATAAAATGATGCACACAAGAAAAGCCATTGATATCTACAGAATAAAATGTCAAGTTAAGGTTTGCTGCACCTGTTTACTTCACATGTCAGCCTCTGTGTTAAACGTGGCTGCATCAAAAGAAACCCCTTAGTCTACACACAACTTTCCCTCCCTGTACCCCCCCCCCCTACTACCTCACTGTATATCAAACTCTTCACATCATATACTTGCTTGATCGGCAGTGCATTCTTTTAAGTGCATCTATAAGTGCACAAACCTAATCTAAGTCCAATGACAAACCTAATCTAAGTCTGGTGGACCTGCAGTTGCACTTAATAGAATGCACTGTCAAGATTGGCACTGCTGTATGTGGCTGCCTGTGCATCTTCTCCGGCTCTCCTCACTCCACCCTGTGCCCTGCAGCACTAGTTTGGCGCTCAGCCTGTCACATCCTCCGTACCCAGCCGATCATCAGTAGCTGGTGCTCCATGGGACAAGAATTGGTGTAACAGAGCACCGGAACTGGAACCTGACAGCCAAGAGCACCAGTTATGGTGTCACCGGAGCACCTGAAATGTAAATGCTCATAACCCGTGCCTTACTGCAGGTCAGGAGGAACACTGTACCACGGCTCCAGTGGTAGCCAGCATGTGGCAGCTTACACACCACGGGCAGTGTCTCTTCTGCCAAACCAATAGCAGCACACCACTGTTTCACCGCCAATCACTGTTAGCGTTGCCCCTTCTGCAGAACCCCCTATGCATGTCCGTCTAGCCTGTGTCTATCTGTTATTGTCACTATTGTATTGTGTTCTGTAATTATTTCTCCTTATGTAATGTAATGTGGTCTCGTTAACCTGTTCTTTCCTGTAACAGATTGTTTGCAACTAAGAAACTAGTTTGTGTAGGAGCGCACCTCTCGTAGTGTACGTATGTAACTGTAATGTTAAACCTGTACTATGTACAAACTAATTTTCCCCCAGTGGATGAATAAACTATTATCGTATCATATCCTAATTTATACATTGGTGGTCATTTACTAAGGGCCCGATTCGCGTTTTCCCGACGTGTTACCCGAATATTTCCGATTTGTGCTGATTTTCCCTGAATTGCCCCGGGATTTTGGCGCACACGATCGGATTGTGGCGCATCGGCGCTGGGATGCACACGACGGAAATCGGGGGGCGTGGCCGTACGAAAACCCGATGGATTTGGAAAAACCGCCGCATTTAAAAAAAAATATCTGTCGCGGAGCTTGCACTTACCTTCACTCAGCCCGGCTCGGTGAACTCCAGAGAGGGTCGGATCTTAGTACATTTTGAGTATATTTTCTACTGGGAATCCAAAGTACGATATAACAAGTATAACAAGCCTTCCCATAGCCGGGCAATAAAGCTTAGTAAAAGTCTGATTTACAACAATCTTTTGGGACCCAACTCTCGGCTTTCGCTAATAGGAAATAAGTCCCAAGGTGAAGTCGCAATTAAACAAACAATTCCTCGAAGGAAATTTGGGATAGATTTGTTCCAGGCCAATTTAGCTCAATGTATTTCCCATTTGTAGCCGTTTACATTTTTTTGCTTATGGTCAATACCTGAAGAGCGTAGCCCCTCCCACCCCGCGCTATCGGAAAAGGTTAATGAGATGAACATAATGGTCTCTCCAGATTTTGCTTTTTCTACAAAAAAAAAAAAAAATCAATGAAATAACAGATGCCTCAGCTCCTTCCCTATAATTGGTTCCGAGCCCGATAGGCTTCTTCCACAAAATTACCTCTTATTTTCTTAAGAAGCTGTAACCTCTTACAAGCTGATTAGTCCCAGAAAGAACAAAAAAAAAATAATTGAAAAAACACGGTGATGACTTTTTATGGGCATAAATGTTCCATTTACATAATGATTTTAAAGAATGTCCCTTCAATGATAAAGCGGGAATCTTAATCACCGAGCCGGGGTTCATCCGGGTGAAGGAGCAACACATTTTGTTAATTTCTGACTGTAAAATTATCCATTTTTTTTTCTTCTTTTCAATGAATATTTTATCTAGTAGAGCATTATTGTCTCTTACTATCCTTATTGGTGTCAGAGGCCACTCGAGGTGCCAGGATCTATCACGGAAGATTAGATTCATTAACACGCGGAAAGACTTGGAAGGGCTCAGTTCTAGCACATTTTACGACGTACATTGTTTGAAGGATGATACCACCAGGTGTGTGCCTTGAGGGGTACAGATGTAGCAACATTTAACCTGATGTGTACCTTACATTTTGTAAAAAACCTTAAAGGGGTTGGCCAGCTTTAAGTAAGCTTAAAGGGGTTGTCATAGAGTTATGAAAAAAACTAAAGATTGCCGGAGGGGGCTGCTTAAAAAAATAAAGATCTACTTACCTTCCGGCGCCCTTGGTGTCCCACGCTGCTTTTGCTCCCGTCCGGGCGCCATGTAAACAAACATGGCCACCGGAGCAGTGCTGGATTCAGCTTCCGGACGGCCGTGACCGGCCACGCCTATCCATCCCGCCTATCCGTTCCTACTCACAGCATTGAGTATGGGGGGCCGGAAGGTTGTCGGGTCCGGCTGGAAGCTTAATCCAGCACTGCTCCGGCGGCCAGACCGCAGCGAAAGCAGCGCGGGACACCGGAGGGCGCCGGAAGGTAAGTAGATCTTTATTTTTTTAAGCAGCCCCCTGTTGAGATGTGGGGTCTACTGGCCGTTAAAAAAAATAAATCTTTACTCAGGCTTCAGGTCCAAAGAAAAGGCTTGCATTTATTTGCACAAAAATAAAATGTACAGAACAAAAATGCAGATAATTCAGGGATAGAGTGCAGCTACCTTGGAACAAGCAGCTCCCCTGTGGTCAGATCAGACACTCTGACCTAGAGACAATCCATGTACACACAGGTGTCATTAAATACCCAACTATTTCCCTTGAGTTTTAAAGGGATACACCCCTGGGTTGCACCTTTAACAACAAACATCACACAAAGATATATTTCTTACTTAATATACATAATGCCACAATACAATATAATACACAATATAAAAATAAAGGGGAGTTTACAATATACACAAAGTAACCAAAGTTAGAAATACAAACATAAACCGCATGGCTTCAGCTCTGCATCACCTGGCAGTAATCAGGTGCAGCTATATAACCCCAGCTCACCCTCTGCTCAGGTTTTGCACACACAGGTAAGATCAGGTAATGCTGAGTGGTGACTGCTGAACTGGTTTGTCTGGTGAAACAATAGTGGACAGAGACAAAGGTTTGCTGGCCAGCAGGAGGAGAAAAAGAAGAAAAGGTACAAACACACAGACAGGCAAACAGTTCACCATTCACCCCTCAACACCCCCTGGGCCACCTTTAGTTTTTTTTCATAACTCTCAGACAACCCCTTTAACAAGGTAAGTGGATGACCTCTAATAGGGTCAAACATATTATACTTACCATGTGCCTCCAGGTGCTAGAAAACAGTATTCAGGACTTTTCGGTTAGCTTCCATGTCCTGCTGACTTTAAGAAGACAATTACTGATGTGGGTCGGCACTTCCAGGTTGTGACATCAGATCAGGACAGTGAAGCCAGAACAGGACAGCATGTTTGTAATTGGCCGATCTAAAGCATGTGATGAGTCACATGCTTGTGACGTCACTGAAGGTCTTTTGCCAGAACACTAAGGACTTTAAATGATGCTGGACGGTATGTTTGTAATTGGATGACCTGATGCATGTGATGAGTCTGATGCTTGTGACATCACTACAGGTCCTTCAGTTATTCTCAACAAGCCTCCTGTCATCTCTAGCTGTTCTATACGGTTTCCAATAGTTACCAGGAAGCAAAGCAAATAAAGATTAGCCTGGGGGGCAAGGTAATAACTCTGCTCACTGCTAAACACCTGCAGATAGCTACTTAGAGTAAATTAGACAATTACTTACTTTTGCTTAGTGCAAAGTTAAGCAAAAGTTATCACACTTTACAGTTGCTGTAAAGAACAGCTTTGAAGAACTCTGAGACTAAATAGTCTGTTGAACTGTTTTGTGGGTAAAAGATTTTTTACAGAAATAAGGATAAATACAGATAGCAAAAGTTAACTTGACACCTGACTCTTGCAGCAAACAATAATTCGACTTTGTTCAATGGCTTTTGTTGTGCTAATGGTCAGTGTAAGGTTTTCTGCAAGGGTGAATTAGACCAGTAAGTGTCCAGTTAAACATTGCTGTAGACATTCACAATATTTCAGAATCCTGAAAAAAATCCAGTCTGCATTGCTAGGTACATAACAGCAGACCCAATGGTCGGGTTCAATGTTTGGGTTCGGACAATCATAGACATGGCATGTTCTGGTTCGGAGTCCCCTGGCCAATCATAGCCATGGAATATTCTGGTTCGGAGTCCCCTGGCCAATCATAGCCATGACATATTCTGGTTCGGAGTCCCCTGGCCAATCATAGCCATGACATATTCTGGTTTGGAGTCCCCTGGCCAATCATAGCCATGACATATTCTGGTTCGGAGTCCCCTGGCCAATCATAGCCATGGCATATTCTGGTTTGGAGTCCCCTGGCCAATCATAGCCATGACATATTCTGGTTCGGAGTCCCCTGGCCAATCATAGCCATGACATATTCTGGTTCGGAGTCCCCTGGCCAATCATAGCCATGACATATTCTGGTTTGGAGTCCCCTGGCCAATCATAGTCATGGAATATTCTGGTTCGGAGTCCCCTGGCCAATCATAGCCATGGAATATTCTGGTTCGGAGTCCCCTGGCCAATCATAGCCATGACATATTCTGGTTCGGAGTCCCCTGGCCAATCATAGCCATGGCGATTTGCTAGGGGCAGCAATTTGCCGAATTGGCAGTTAGGACGTCAATCCGGCAATATGTCCTGGTCAGGCGGCCAAACGCAACCATTGGGTCTGCTCATCTTGACTGCTATTTTTTAGAGGTGCAATACATTTCCCATTCAGTATAACAATAGCTGCATAGGACCTGTTTTAAGGCAACACTTGTACAATGTGAATTTGCACACAATACTTCGTACGGACCCCCCGCCAAGCTTTGACATTTCCGCTCTGAGGCGTGCAGAATTATGAATGCAGCTCTGGAGTACAATACAAGCTGCAGCTTCGGATCAATACACGAGAAGCAATACACTATAATTGCTAAGTCAAACAGTAAAAATATATTGAGGGGGGAACCGGACAGCAATTGCTTAAAATACATTTTTAGTTACTGTGCTCATCGCCCTGTGAGAGGCTGTAGGTAAATCAATGTTCATATCCTAAAGGGCCACGCACAAAATTCCAGGAAAGGCCGCTTTATAGTGAAATAATGTTCTCCTGCAGTAAGTGTAGTGTATTGATTGCTAGATTAACCTTGACCCTTCTGTAATTATTGTCCAAATCCCTCGTCTCTACCGGCGTTGGGTCTATCCAGCTGATGCTTCCCCTATTATGATGTGAGGACATAGAGAATCTCCCGCTTTCGTACTTCAGTTATACAGTCTTGTAGAAACTGATTATATAGACTAAGGTGAGTTATATATTTCTATTTTCCCATTGTCCATTATTATTTACAGATGATAAATACTTTTAAGGGGTTGTCCATTTTGTCTACTTTGCTGCTGACTGTGATTTTGTACTTAGCTTGAATTCTGTCCTGTACTAGTCTGAACTCTGCCTTAATCCACTCCTGGCAGTCTTATTTGATTTCCACCCAACTTGTTTGTCTCCTGTTGACTTTTTTCTGGGGTGCAGACAGTTAAACTAGCTGAGATAGACAGATGCTTCCACAGATGCTTCTGTGTGTGGTCACTCAACAGAAACCTTCAGTGTTTTCTACCTCCAGAAAAAAAAAAATCAATCCCTGTTCATGTGATGTCAAACAGGTACATGTATTCATTATATCACACTGCTCTGATTACTCACTGTGATATTATGAAGCTGTCCAGGGATATAACGACCAGGGATATAACAAGTTGTTCAACTGTGTAACACCACATGACCAGGGATATAATGAGCCATGGACCTGTGTGGCATCACATGACCAGGGATATAATGAGCCGTGCACCTGTGTGATATCACATGACCAGAAATATAATGAGCTGTGCACCTGTGTGACATCACATGACCAGGGATGTAACAAGCCATGTACCTGTGTGACATCACATGACTGGGGATATAAGGAGCCATGCACCTGTGTGGCATCACATATATACCCATCCCTCTATGTCGTTGCTGAGTGTAGCCACATATAGGGCCCAGGGTCACACACGGATGAGGCAGGGCTACATTGAGCAGGGACATAGAGGGACGGACCCAGGGGCATGGCATAAATACATTGCGACTCGGCAGTGCCCCTGCGCCCATTAACATAGAGGGACCCATAGCAGCCGTAGCTGTAGTTACGCCACTAGCAGGTTAATAGTGGGGGTCCCCCCTTAGTCATCCATTATGCAGGGTTCCCTTTAGTAATACGGGAGGGTCCCCTTATTTGTAAGCTACCAGGCAGGGTCCTCACGTATCTTCCCTGCACAGCTTGATGCGTATGACTATACTCCCCTACTATGCAGCTTCTATAAGAACCAGGTGCGTGACTGCAAAATCACTTGAACGTGCATGCAAAACCGGCTCATCACTGGAGCTGTATGAACTCCAAACTAGGGCCCAGCACTGGTGCTCCAAAAGTGCCAATGATAGTCCGGCCCTCGCCACTGCACATCACTCCCAGAGCAGGATGTGGGCCACCTACTGCTGGCAGGGGGCTTCCCTTAGAATATGTTGGTGGGGGCCCCGGGGTGTGCGTCCTAGGATCCCTCCCCATAATACATCCCTGGTTGCTACAATTTATGCATAAAATTAAAGGAGTGACCCAGGAATCCTGAAAACCCACCTGTGCACTGGGGTGACCAAAAAAAAGAAACTAAACTGACCCCACCAGGTCTCCATTCGCCCAGTCTTTGACACTGATTGCTCCCCCTGATCAGTTGCCTCAGTAGACCCCTGACACTTCATGAGTGATATCCAGGGGGTACTTTCTCCAAACTCACCAGCGCTGAAGACTGGGAGACCGCTACGATGATGGGATTGAGAATCGGAGCAGGGTAGCTCTTCCTGACCCCCTGGGGAGTTTTGAGGATTCCTGGAAACCCTTTAACCTTTGCTACATTTGTTAATATTCAAACAAGTGGAATAAAACCGAACTGTGCCGTATCCCCCACTGGTGGGCCGTGTCCCCCTCTTTCCCCTTCCTCTAGTTCTTCATAAATTGCCTTCTCCACTGTCTCAATTACTGTCTTATTGATTCCACATAAAAACAAAATCATTAGCGGCGGCTGCCAACAATGCAGTTTCGGAATCAGCCTATAATAAGACGCTTGATTTTATTGGCAGTAGAATTACGGAGCCGCTGACAGGCCCGGGGCATTTACAGTTATGCAAATCTTCTAGATGCAATGTTTATGCTTCCGCCGCTCGCCGGCACCAGTTACGCAGCGAGACGTCTGATTTCACGAGATTCCGTTTTTCCTGTGACGGCAATAAAGAGACAACTCAAGATCGTCTTTTAATAACAGCAAGTTCGGCGCTAATGGGCTCCTCGGAGCCGGCGCTATCATTTTATAACAAACACGCCGAGGCTGATGGGCTCTTATGTGCACAAGCAGCGGCTCAGGCTTCTCCGCGTCGCCTTCCCAGCTCTACCGACGCTGATTTCCCCGCGCTGTAGTTGAACTTGGTTTAACCCAGTTTACATAAAATCGCAGCCTCGTTGTAAGAGGAGAGTCTATGCTTCTATAAATATGGTAAAAAGGAGTTTTTTTTTAAGAAAATCTACGACCCGGAACCTACTTCCGAAGAAGATCCAGAGGCAGATTCCCCAGGGCAGCGCAGTCCAGAACATGTGCGTGGTATAGCCAGGTTCAGCCTACCCAAAATCTGTCCTTTATAATATGCTAATTTGCTGCAGGGGCTACTGGGGGCGTCACCGTAGCCTCTGCTAGCTCCGGGGACTATGACTATGTAGCCCTGCAGAGATGCCCCATCACGCATCTGCGATGATTAGGAAAGCCTCAAGGAAGATATGTGCCTGTGCTCCGCATATATATATATATATATATATATGTCACCTGTAAGTGCTTTGTATGTGTGTGTATGTAGTGTGTTTATGTGAGTGTTCTGTATGTGTGTGCATGTAGTGTGTATATGTATGCTCTGTATGTGTGTGTATGTAGTGTGTATATGTATGCTTTGTATGGTGTGTATGTAGTGTGTATATCTATATATGTCACCTGTAAATGGTTTGTATGTGTGTGTATGTAGTGTGTATATGTATGCTCTGTATGTGTGTGTGGTGATGTAGTGTGTATATGTATGCTTTGTATGCTCTGTATGTGTGTGTATGTAGTGTGTATATGTATGCTCTGTATGTGTGTGTATGTAGCGTGTATATCTATATATGTCACCTGTAAGTGCTCTGTATGTGTGTGCATGTAGTGTGTATATGTATGCTCTGTATGTGTGTGCATGTAGTGTGTATATCTATATATGTCACCTTAAATGGTTTGTATGTGTGTGTATTGTAGTGTGTATATGTATGTGAATATAAGTATAATTATTCACTCCCCCCGTTCAGCTAGCAGCTCTCCCCCAGCTCCCTCCCGTTCCTGTTATAATGCAAGTGGGCGGAGCTTGACTAGCCGGACTGCTAGCTTGAACGGGGGAGTGAGTAAATTAAAATATGGCGTAGCCGGAGCTCCACAGACATATTAGCATAATTTTAACTCCATATTTCTACCAATCACAGCTTATAGAGTTATAATAGAAGAAGTATCAGGAACTACTGTAAAACTGATGGTAAATGTGCGATAAATAACATTTTTTTAAATTGAGGTCTGACTAAAGCTAGAGACACTTGACTGTGGCCGGATTGCCAAACAATTTCCAGGATGGATTTCACAGATGGAGCACAGAGCAGAGGACGGGACTCCGAGCATCTAGTAGTACAGTATATGATGCAAGGAGTCCCTGCTTCCCACAGCAGAGGATAAAGTATCATCATGATTGTTTGTGGGAAAACAGGGATTCCTGCATCATATATCACTATGGTGCTCGGAGTCCCGTCACCGCATTAGGCTACATGAACGCAAGCGTTTCAGTGTAACTGGGACAAGCTCCTCTCTGCTGACTTTGCAATGTGATACAAAACGCAATTCAAACACAGAATGTGAATGCGTCCCAAGGGGCCTCAAACTTTTTATACATGGTTCCCTTAATCCGCCCTTGCAGAGAGCTAAGAGCACAGCAGGGAGAGGACATGACTGTAGTGCACTTAGATGAGCCACAATCCAACATAAACATCATCATTTCTTGAGGGGATTTCATCTGATTCGTCACGTTTTTATGGTGAAGCTTCAGAATTAGATTCTTACAGCTGAGCACCGGCCCTAACACCTACGAGTCAAAAACTCCTGCTCCTGTCTGAATGGCTCCAAAAGGGAAGGGACCCCATAGCAGTGATCATAGGGGGGGCGATGGGGTGTGGCAGCCAGATCTCAGCAGGAACCTCTGGGGCCGCCTGTATCCAGAATTTACACCAAGGAGCCAAAAAGTTCTGCTCCTGTCTGAATGTCTCCAAATGGGAGGGGACCCCATAGCAGTGATCATAAAGGGGGGCGGGGGGCGATGGTGTCGATACAAACTCCGGGGCCACCTGTGTAATCCAAAATTAATACCTAGGAGTCAAAAAGTTCTGCTGCGAACCTAGAGTTTTGGATGGACAATGGCTCTGTAATCACACCAACGCCCCCCTATGATCATGCTATGGGGTCCCTTCCCTTTGGAGCCATTCAGACAGGAGCAGACTTCGGCCACGCCCCCCCGATTTCCGTCGCGTGCATGCCAGTGCCGATGCGCCAAAATCCGATCGCGTGCGCCAAAATCCCGGGGCAATTCAGGGAAAATCAGCACAAAACGGAAATATTCGGGTAACACGTCGGGAAAACGCGAATCGGGCCCTTAGTAAATGCCCCCTCTGGGTATTTGCTGCATTATGCTCATGGGTGTTAACCAATCGGAGAGCAATGATCCATTCCCATAACACCCTGGAGTCTGTACAAGACTCCTGCCTGACATTCTCCTGCGCTATCTGTCTCAGTGTGCTGGTTGCACACTGTTACAGATCAGTAGCCAGTGCACTATATTCCACAATACTCTAGTATCGCAGTCTATGGTAGGAGAGAACAGAACCAACGTTCGGGCAAACTCAGCAAACCCGAACCTAAACCAATCCACTCCTCACTACTAAAGACGACTCACCAACTCAATCCAATCGACACCTCGTAGCCAAGTGTAAAAAGTTACAGCAAACCTTAACTTGACACTTTCTCATTGATTTCAATGGCTTTTTCTAAGTAGCATAGTAACAGATTCAAGTTAAAGACGGCTGCATCTGTGACTGTAGATGGATCACAGGGGCTTCTGAATTATGGACTTTACCAAATTAAGGAATTAACCCCAAATGTGCCTGTGGATCCTCAGCAGTCCTCCCAGCTAATGTAGTCGTATGTTACATCTGCTTTTGTGACCCTCAGTTTCCAGATACAACAAATTCTGTTCCTGACAGATTCTGTTTCTTTCCTGAAAACCCATTTACTACAAGACAACATTCAATCTGGTCTCCGTCCCCAGTGGGATCGACGCTAAAACCAGATGTTGTCAGTGTCATGTCATTAAGGCTTTCTCCATGAGGAACTGGTCCTATTAGTGCAGGACTGATACAATCCGCGTCTCCTCTGCCTCTGAGCGCCAATACATCACCCACAATGATAACCTATTTTGCCTGCGTCTCCCACTCTATATCAGGGGTGACATCCTGCTGCACATTTACAGTATTTGGGAGGACACATCAATGTCTTGAAATCATTTATATGCAATTTTTTTTTACTATATTTTAGATACAAATGTAGCAAAGTTAAACCCGACCTTTTCATGTACTGTATATAACATAGCAAAGTTTAACTTGACTCTGAATGGGCCACATCATATAATATAAATAATGGGGGTCATTTACTAAGGGCCCGAATCGCTCTTTTTCGTCGGGTTTCCTGAAAATTACCGATTTGCGGCGCATTGGCCCGGGTTTTTGGCGCACGTGATCGGATTGTGGCGCATCGGCGCCGGCATGCACGGGGCGGAAATTGGGGGCGTGGCCGTTGGAAAAACCGACGGATTCGGAAAAAATGCGGACACGCGCTTACCTGCACCCAGGATAGGAGGGTGAACTCTGGCGAACTCTGGCGGACTTCAGCGCAGCAGCGACACCTGGTGGACATCGGGCGCACTATCGTAGTGAATCGGAAATCGGTTTGGCCAGGAAAGTGGGTGAGCTGAGGCTAAAGTTTGCTACCCCTGTGTATGAATCAAGTTTTTCCGAAGGGTTATCCGAAAATTTGCGATTTGCCCCGGGATTTGGGTGAGCGCGATCGGATTGTGGCGCATCGGCGCCGGCATGCACGCGACGGAAATCGGGGGCGTGGACGCACTTTTTTAAAAAAGTGTCGCTGGACACGCGCTTACCTTCACTCGGCCCGGCTTGGTGAAGATCCGTGCATTCTGATGAATTTCAGCGCAGCAGCGACACCTGCTGGACATCGGGAGAACTGCCTTAGTGAATCGCCGGAAGACCCGAATCCTCCGCACAGAACACGCCGCTGGATCGCAAATGGACTGGGTAAGTAAATCTGCCCCTATGTCGTGCATCAGCAATTGGTTTGGCCGAGGAAGTAGGTGAGCGGAAGCTAAAGTTTGCTACCCCTGTGCATGAATATTATACATATTGGGGCAAATTTACTTACCCGGTCCTGTCGCGATCCCGCGGTGCGTTGTCCGACGAGGATTCGGAGCTGACGCGATTCACTAAGCTTGTGCGTCCGAGTTCCTGCATCCGTTGCTTCCCCGTCGAGGTCCGCCGGAGTTCACTTGCTTCTACCCAGTGCATGTAAGTGCTGATCTTGCGACACAATTTGATTTTTAAATTCCGTGGTTTGTCCGGATCAGTCTGGTTGTCCGATGGCCATGCCCCCGTTTTGTGTAGCACGAAAGCCAGTGCCAATGCATCACAATCCGATCACGTGTGTGCCAAAAACCCAGGGCAATTCAGCGCAAAGCTCAAAAATTCGGGAAAACCGACAGAAATGCGCCCGTCGGACCTTAGTAAATGAGCCCCATTGTATACATTATACAATGCATAGTGATGTAGCAGTCTTTTGGACTCATTTACTAAGGGTCCGCAGAGCGCATTTTTGTCGGGTTTCCCGAACGATTTCTGTTTTGCGCCGCATCGTGCCGGGGATTGTGTCGCATGTGATGGGATTTTGGCACATCGGTGACAGCTTGCACGTGACACAAATTGGGGGACGGGCCGTCAGACAACCCAACGGATTCGGACTACGAGCGGGATTTAACATTCCAAATTGTGTTGCGAGACACGCACTTACAAGCACTGGGAAGAAGAAGGTGAACTCTGGCGGACCTCGGCGGGGAAGCGACGGATGCAGGAACTCGGGCGCAGGAGCTACATGAATCGCGCCGGACTTCGTCTTCATCGGAGAATGCACCTCAGGGATCGCGACAGGACCAGGTAAGTAAATCTGCCCCTTTATCTTGACTGATAAAACTCAGCACAACATCAGACATGGAAGTCAATTGAAGACTGGCCGTATCAATAAAACCCCAACCAATGGTATAAACCCCACCCGTCCCCTGCACAAAAAACTAAACATGAAGCTGTCTGATGGGAAAAAAAGTGGAGGTCGGCCACAGCTTTATTAATTAACAATATTTACAAATTAAACTGACCTGTGGGAAGACCCAGACCCTTCCAGAATTATTCACAGGCCAAGCTGTGACTACCAACAAACAACAGTGAAAAACACATTAAAAAACACAACAATGTACAAAAACAAACTGGTAAAATATACTTAACAAAAATGTCACCTAGCAAATACTTAACAAAAACGAAAAACAGTATTTAAGAGTGGGCGGGTGGGAATCTCTTGAGCGCGGAGCAAGTCCAAAAGAGGCTGGACTAGCTCCGCGCTCAGGGCTAAATAGCCCAGGGCTAGCGCCATCAAGTGGCCAGGCGCACTTCCTGGCCACTTGATTGGCTGCACATAAAAAACCCTGGCAAGGGACGGCCAAAAAAGGGGGAAGGGGATTTAACTAAGGAATAAACCATAAAAAAGGGGGGAGGACACTGCCAGTCCTGCCGCTCCCAGGCTTAAACAGCCTGCGGGCTAGGAAAAAGTCAAGTAAAATGTTGTTGATTCAAAGTCAACTCTGCAGCTTTCATATGTGTATGAATGAACTGCAGGTCCAATATTTATATATTGTTAAGGGCTGCAGGTTATGTTAACAGTTTGGTGTAGGACTAATCCCTAAAATGTGTCCTTCTAGTGTCCCCGTCGGTTTTCACCACCTCCACGCAAAGAACTGGACTTTGTTGTGACAAGGACAGGAGGACGTTCCCTCTTAGAGTCTGAAACAGTCCAAGGTCAGGACAGGCAACAAGTGTACAGAATCTGAGGAAGGGCCCGAAGACTCCCATGGGCCCTGGACTGTAGGAATATTATAGCCCCTACAAGCCTGGAATCACTTCCTACACCTGGTGCTAGAATCAGTTTCTTGGAATTGAGGATGTGTCCCTTTTGCTGCTTTCAGTATGCGGTTTCAGGACCTTTGGAGGACCTTCAAAGATCCTGAAGTGGCTCTAGTGTTCTGTGCATAGAGAGCAGGAACAGATGTACAAGGATTTCATGGGTGAACGTCCTTCTCAGTATAAAATGTGGTGGGTGGTTTAGGTGGCCATGGACCCCCTAGGAGGATTGGGCCCCAGGCTACTGCCCAAACCACCCCTATTATAGTCACTACTGACTGAAGCAGAAATGTCAGGACACTGATGATGGGTCAAACCCAGTAAGTTAACACAGTGGGGGAAATGTAGAAATGTAGAAATAATTCTGCTTATGGATTGTGTCACAATGTTATCTAAGGAGCAAATACATATGGATGTTGTAAAGTTAATTTCCGGCTCCTCAACCCCAACTCTTTGTATCCTCTGATTCTGGCATAGTCTGGATTTTCCCTCTAACCCCAAACTATCCCAAGGAAACAAGTGGATTTCTGCTATTAGATGGGTAGCGCCCGGTTGTCTTCTCCAGGCCAGGACCACCCATAAGTAAAATAAGAACCTAATTAGCATAGTCCAAGTACCTTATATACACAGCTCTGTAGTGACAGATGGTTGGTTCTGGACTGGAGCAGACAGGCAAGTTCCACCCAGTTAACAGTCCCAATCCAAAAATTATGATATTGAATACTTGGGAATTGTGGAGTTAATGGAGGTGGTGAAAGGTCCTCTTTAACTTGACACTGGCTGACAATTATAGTTACAGATGGGTTGTAGTTTCTCTGTCCCCTAACCAGTTGGGTTTTGGTTACTCGGAGGCAGTTGGTTAAGTGACCTTCTCAGAATAGGGTTCAGACCTCAACCTCTTGGACCATTCTTGGTACATTTACCCAGGGAAGTTGAGAGTTGCCAAAAAGAAGCACCGGGGGAGAAGCAGAGGACATTCTGGTTGGAGCATAGTAATGGTACTGTACAAGCTGAAGGTACAAGATGGGCAACAAGGCTCAAAAGAGGAAGACAAAAATGAGGAAAGTGAGAGAATTGAAAAGTTAAGGGCACTGTAATGTATGTCAAGATGAGCTGCAAGGTTTAGAGTCAGGTCAAGAGAGGGAGAGGTAAGAAAAGAAGAAGGAGATACAGAAGAGATGGAAGACGTTGAATCGAGGGAAGGTTTAGATATTGTAGGCGGTAAGATTCAAAGTCAGGTCATAGAAAGGGGTAAGAATGAAAAAAAGGAGAACACAGAGGAAGAGAATTAATCAAGGATAGGTCAGGATAGGCTGCAAGGTTCTAATACATGACAAGATTTGGAGGGGAAAGGGGAGGACACAAATGAGGAAGAGGAGAAGAGGTAAAAGAAGATGAATAAAGGTTAAAATGGATCAAGGGTAATTATGAATAGTCATCAGGGTTCAAAGCCAGGTCAAGAGGGGAGGAAGACAATGATAAGGAAGAAGAGGAAGAAGTGAAGGCTGAATAAAGGGAACTGTAGGTCTGGATGGGCAGCAAGGTTAAGAGTCAGGTCAAGAGAGGGAGAGGTAAGAAAAGAAGAAGGAGATATAGGAGAAGAAGACGTTGAATCAAGGGAAGGTTAAGATATTGTAGGCGGTAAGATTCATAGTCAGGTCATAGAAAGGGGTAAGAATGAAAAAAGGACGACAAATAGAATTAATGGAGGAGAAGGTCAGGATAGGCTGCAAGGTTCTAATACAGGTCAAGATTGGGAGGATACAAATGAGGAAAAGGAGAAGAGGTAAAAGAAGATGAATTAAGGGTAAAATGGATCAAGGGTAATTATGAATAGTCAGCAGGGTTCAAAGCCAGGTCAAGAGGGGAGGAAGACGATGATAAGGAAGAAGAGAAAGAAGCAAGAATGGAAAAATACAGGGAACTGTAGGTCTAGATGGGCAGCGATGTTCGGATTCAGGCCAAGAGAGGGATAAGAAGGAGGAGGACAAAAATGAGAAATGGAGAAGAGGTTGAACCAAGGACACATTGGGGCACATTTACAAAGGGTCCGCTGAACGCATTTCCGCCGGGTATCCCGAAATTTTTCAATTTGCGCCGAATTGCACAGGGTTTTTTTTAGGTGCACACGATCGGATTTTTGCGCAATTGCGTTGGCTTTCACGCAACACAAATCGGGGGTGTGGCCGGCAGACAACCTGACTGATTCGGACAAACCGCAGAATTTAAAATTCAAATTGTGTCGCAAGACAATGCACTTACATGCACCGGAAAGAAGAAGGTGAACTCCGGGGACCTGAGCGGGGAAGCGACACATGCAGGATATTGGGCGTATGAATTGCGACAGCTCCAAATCCTCGTCGGACAACGCACCTCTGGGATCGCGACAGAATGGATAAGTAAATGTGCCCCATTAAGAGAAGGAGTGGAAAAGGGAAGACAAGAACGAAAAGAAGGAAAGTAAAGGGGAAAAAGAAGAGGCTGATCCAACAGTAGATCAAGATGTGCAGAACGGTTCCAAGACTGGTCAAGAGTCGGAGAAAATAAAAAGTAGGAGGAAAAATAAGCAAAAGAGGAACAATGACTAGAAGCTGAATGAAGGGTATTATAGGTCAGGAGAGGCAGCAAGGTTCACAGTCAGGGAAAAACTATAAGGTAAAAGAGATGGATAACAATGTGGAAAGTGAGAATTAGAAGTAGAGGGTGAACCAAGCGTAGAGGAGGCAACATAGACAACAACGAGAAACGAGACAGAAATTACATAGATTTACCACCATAAAAACTTACCCCATGGAACTAAAAATATCCATTATTACAAACTAATAACAATGATTTAGACTAATAAGATCGCATGAACTATAAGAAATCAATTTAAAAAAAAATTCTCAAACCCCCCCCCCCAGCAAGTTCTGACAAATCCCAAAGAAAATTCACATTTGATCTTGAATATTTTATATTGTGAATGCGTAAAGGCAGGAGAATAAGAGAAGCGCTCACATCAGCCAGAAACACAAGGAAGGAATCTGAAGAGTCCATTATGGAGCCCAGAGGGAATTTTTAAATATCTGAAGGACAATCTAATTGAGATGGTCTTTGCCACATCCCGATGCCTTGGTGCACCCAAGGGAGGAGGAGACGGTGACCTGTGACTTGGGTGGCTGTCATTCATGCAGAACGATTTATTTGTCTTTGTACCAAAGTCCTTGAAATAAAAAGGAACTCGGGAGAAGTTGGAAGGAAATCATTAGCGGAGCGCGGAGACGCTGTGCCATCGCCTGGCTGCTCGGTGATGATATTATACGCCATAGATTTTTTTTTTTTCTGGAAAGACCAAAGGATTTTTAATATAAACAAATTGAAAAGCCTTAAAATTTGTAAAAATAAATGAGTTTTTTTTCCCATATTACCATAGTCAGAATACTTAAAGGAATGTTCCAGGAATCCTGATAAACGCCTGGAGTCTGGGGGAGAGTCCAAGAGAGAAAAATGATACTTACCCTGCGGTAACTCCGGATACATAGTATTGCTGTAGCAGTCTTCGACCTCCAATCCGTGTGGAACAACTTGGTACATGACCCACCATTGGCCAATAAGCTTTATGGACCCATCAATCACTGCTTTGAATGGTAAAGACTCTTAACTCTCAACCAGGCCTTGGGATGGATGGAACTGGTTACCAGATCAGGGGGTGGAAGACACATTTGTTGGGGGATTTTCCACAATTCTAGAAACGCATCTAAAATTAAGGTCATTTCATTACATACAATGAACTGTGAACTTTTCTCCAAATGACGCCTTTGTCTAGAAAGAACCAGAACTAACAAGGCGAAGAACTGCATGTTTTTATCTCAAGGACAATGGAGGTACAATGAAGTCAGCGTGCCAATGTATGGAAGTACCTTTCCTGGTCGGCACAATATCGGGCTTCATTTAGAAGGCCGCTTCCGTTGGGTTTCCAAAATTTCTCAGTTTTTGGCAATTCCGGTAGGATTTTGTGCGCACGCAAGCGGCTCTTTCGCAAGAAATTGGGGCATAGCAAGATATCCGACAAGATTCACGAAAAGCGTGGGATTAAAAAAAAACGTTTTGTGTCGCAAGATCAGCACTTACTGCACAGTGAAGGAAGGATGGCGAACTCCGCAGACCTTGGTGCACGCACAGCGACACCTATGATATTTTTTCGGGCGACATACCTTAGTGCATCGCCGAAAAGACCCAATCCTCATCGATACAACGTGCCGCGGGATCACGAACTGACCGTGGAAGTAATGAGCCCCATAGATTGAGCTAGCTCCTGTCAGAGGGCCACAAAATGATGGAAACTTGAGTCGATCCTCCAATTATTAATGATGAACTATGTAGTTGTTTCTCTGCATTTTTGGAAACCAACTTTGTATTAATCATTTGTTACCTTTCTTTCCAAATGGAAGGACCAACTGGGGTTAGTTGCGGCAGTGGAATGGAGTCACGTTGGATAGAGGGACCCCATATTGGATTTTTAAAAGTCAGCGCTTGTCCCTCGGGACCCCGTGAGGGCTCATATTGACCTTGGACCGGGAAGAGCAAGCAATTGATGCAGCACCATTTTGGGAAACTGGCCTAAGATAAGTACTTACACGCCAGAGAGAACCAGTATAGAATGCCTCCAGGTCACATGGTGGAGCTGGTTCCATCTGGATGACTACCTAATGACTGAGCAGCCAGTGGATTTAACGCATGATCGTCCCTATGTGTCATTAATTATGGCATGGACTATCGGTGTTGGTCCATATATATCTATTCTGGGCGTTGTTGGTTGAGAAATGGGCTGGCATATACTGTGGGGCACTGGCGGCTATTATACTAAGGGGGCAAGAGGCCAAGTTATATTTTTGGGCACGAGCACAGCAAGTGAGGACGCACCCCAAGCTTCAACCTGGAATATAAATCCATATACATCACAGTCGCTCTTGCTATACAAAACATTAACCATAAAGGTCTGTATTACACATTCATCCTGGAATCAATACAATAACACACCGCGCCAGAGAGCACAGAGCACAGTCAGTGTGAGGTCCTGATTCACACATCCCTCCAGGGACAATACTAACACCTGGCTTGCAGAGGCACAGAGCCAGCAGTGTGAGGTCCGATACAACAGGGGAGAGTGGGCTGGATTTAAAGGGAAACAGTTACCACTTTTTTTACAAAAACATCTGGTGACATGTTCCAAAAGAGACGATTAACGAAATGTCACCCTTCTTTTATTGAAAAATTATTTCCCTCAAATCCCCATAAAATCAACGTCCATGGAGGATGGGGAGGAGTAGGAGTCCATGGAGGATGGAGAGGAGTAGGAGTCCATGGAGGATGGAGAGGAGTAGAAGTCCATGGAGGATGGAGAGGAGTAGAAGTCCATGGAGGATGGGGAGGAGTAGATGTCCATGGAGGATGGGGAGGAGTATATGTCCATGGAGGATGGGGAGGAGTAGATGTCCATAGAGGATGGAGAGGAGTAGATGTCCATGGAGGATGGGGAGGAGTAGAAGTCCATAAAGGATGGAGAGGAGTAGAAGTCAATGGAGGATGGGGAGGAGTAGATGTCCATGGAGGATGGGGAGGAGTAGAAGTCCAT